>JAIUZE010074339.1:0-90158 GCA_022085475.1 Heliosperma pusillum | reverse complement strand
ATAAAAACCCTTGTTTTTTGTTTGAGCAAGTCTCATATAAAACCGTTTTACATGTAAAATCAATAAGTGGAAGGTACATACCATAAGTAGTTACTTTAAGAATGTTTAAGTCGATTAACTACCAATTTTACAATAATCTTTGTATAAAACCGTTTAATACAAGTAATTTCCTTTTTGTTTTACTATAACAAAAAACATCAATTCTTATCGTTCACGAATAATTTTCGTTACAAGCTAAAGAAAGACTAAATGTGACCATTTTAACGACAAACTGTTATAGCTTAGAAAACTATTCTTGGTACATTTTGGCTTAAATGACTTGCATTTATCCCGTCTTTTGCTTGCCACGAGATGTAAACCGTTTTCAGCCAGACTTATCGGGAAAAAAAATGTTGGAGATCTACATACCCACCGGCCACCTAGGTAGCACGGACACTCCTCCTAACTAGCCGTCCCGTGTCGGACGCCGTGTCGGACACACGGACACTTATAAATAAAGAACGAGAGGTTGAAAGACTAAAAGAGATTAATTAGAACATGAGTTGAGTGGGAAATGAGAATAAATTATAGTCAAAGTCAAATTTTACCTTCAATTATTTACATTTAATATCAAATATCAATATAAAAATAAAATCGTATGTTATTTATAACTATAAAATATATATTTTATTAAATTTAAATGCCGTGTCCAATGTCCTAAATTTCACGAGATGCCGTATCACGTGTCCGTGTCGTGTCCGTGTCCGTGTCCGTGTCCGTGTCCGTTTTCGTGCTACCTAGCCGGCCACCACCAGTGCGACCGAGTGACCTGAGTGTGAGCAAAATTTGTCCCTTTGGCACATGATCTACCTTTAAAATTAATAATAGTAACGCATAAACCAAATCTTGATTTTATGATTTCACTTCCCAATTTACAATCAATCTCCCAAGTCCTACTAATTTCTCCCTTTTCATTTGCTAAAATCTCACTTGAATACTTCACTCAAATCACCAACTTTATTACCTGTTAATAATAAAAGGAAACAAATCCCCTTTTGATCACATTCATTGATTCATATATGATATATTCACTTTACTATACTTGCTAACTTGCCAAATCAATCACCTGGGCACTAGTTTTTCCCCAAAATATCAACTGGGTTCAATCCAATTTCAATAATATACACCAAATTATTAAGTGGGTTGGTTATAGAATTAGAGTTAAAGTTGTGTTCTTTGTTTAATTACATGGTTGATTGAATTTAATTTTGAATTTGGGAGTTTGAAGGGTTGGAAGATGAGGCGGCGGGCTGCCGAATTCCGGCGCCCGGTTCGAAAACGGATTCATAATTGGATCTGGGTTCTTCTTGGATTGTTCTTTTTTATTGGGTTTTTGTTGTTTCTTGTTCAACATAATCATGATCAACATCATGTTCCTCAGCCCACACTGGTAATTTTAAATGCTTTTACATTTGAATATATCCGTCTTAAGATTAAAACGGGTCAAGTACATGGCACTTGTGTAGATAAAGACAAGTCAATTAGCTTTGCTTATATGTAGCTATTTTGTTTCGTCTTATCTGTTAAAATGGTAGCTATTTGACCCGTCTTAAACTTAAGACGATAGTGCCCGTCTTAAATGAGAATTTGTGTTGTTTAAGTGAGAATGGGTATTTATTGTGCTTGATCATGTTTGTACTTTTGATGATTGATTGTGAATTTAGTTAATAATATTGAATAAAGGATTTGTTGTTACATAACTGATTGTCAAACTCGTCACAGAAGTATAAAAAGCGTGAATAAGCTGTTGAGTGGTAGAGACTAGAGAGCATTTATTGTGCTTTATGTTTGGTTTTGATGTTTGGTTGTGAATTTAGTTAAAAATGATAATAGTTTCAGGTATGTATATATATAAAGTTGAAAGATGAAGGAATTGGTGTATGTATGATGTTTTTGGTATGTGCTTGTAGGTCACATCTAGGTGGTTAAGATGTCACTGAATGACTGATCGATCAGTTGGGGAGTATAAAGTTTTGTTCTTTTGTTGTCTATGTTTTTTGGTGGTTTGGTGCTGTCTATGAGTTTGTTGGTAGAATTTGCAGCTGTACATTTGGGTACTGGTTGGACTGTTGGACATGTGCTCCCTTTGGGTATATCAAAACTCGGTTTGCAGTTATCTTAGAGAGAAGGGACTAGAATTGTATATGTAGTTTCAGCTTGATTAGTGCGATTATGGTGTGTTTGTGCTAATCAATCTCGAGGAAATAATTTAGATTACCGAAATCTGTTTGAGTAAAAGCTCATAATTTGTTCCTTCATTAGCACGATTTCGTTGTTGCTTCGAGTATAAGCCCTAGTGTTCTTAGTTTCTTACTCAGTTGCTGTAAATTTGTTTCTCCGGCTGGGGGACTTTTATGTGTTATAATAAGAGAGAATGTCTATCTTTGGTCTTTAGATCACGTGTCTTGCTATGGGATGCTGCAAAATCGCTAGCATGTCAAGTTTAATTCTCCGTAGGATATTACTCTGCCCCCCATCTTTCCTTCTCTAGATGTTTACGGTGAGTCTCGTATGATAATGTCTCACATGTTAGAACCACCCAAATTTTTAAATCTTAATTGCTCCTCTTTTAATTATCATGTAATTGATTTGTCTCATTCATGAGACCGTCTCAGATTCGTTTTTGTGAGATGTTTTGGGCTTTTTTGAGTGACTTCATGAAGTGATTTTCTATGAGGCGGAAAGAGATACTCTTGTAATTCTTTGCTTTGCATAGAAATGTACTGGCAACTATATTTTAGTTTGATATTATTGTTCGGATTTTTGATGTCTCTCGCGCTAGAGTTGACTTTACTGGTAGAGATACAAGTATAATACTCTAATTCTAACATACGCTTCTCATAATTTTCATTGAAACAATATGCACAGACCTTCATCATATGAATGCGATATGAAAACTTGACACCTTGGAAAAATCAATCTCTCTTTGATCTTTAAGCTGACCTTTTGGATCCATGTTCAGATGCGCATTGCTTTAGTTGTTAACATTTGCACCTTATATATATATTTAATAGGATATTACTGTCTCCTTTTGTCGTTTTGATCTCACTATTGACAGATTAACAAATAAGCTAATTAGTGCTCATTTGAAAAGCTTTATTTTAACGATTCACCTTATCTAAATTTTTTTCTTGTAACATTGGACTACTATGAATGTGTCCATCTATTCCAGATGAGGCTAAACACATACATAGCATTATTCTTTGGCTTTGGAATATAGAAGTATTGGGTAAATCGAAACTATAGGCCCTTTGTGCTCCCTTTTTTCAAGTAGTTGATTGACAACCTCTTTTTGGTCGTTGATCTTTGTTATGGCAAGGCAGAAGGATGCGTTCAGCCGATCTCTTTACTGCACTAGGAACAAGGACTTTTTTTAGGCATTGAGCAATTACAACGATAATGATCATGCCTTGCATAATTCCAGAATTTTACTCATGTTATTTGTGCATAAACTCTACTCATGATAGCAGTAGTATTTATCACATTTGTAAGAAGATTGAGGTCATAAGCCTCAAAATATATATAAAGCATTCATCTTTGATAGCTTAAACTTTCCAAATGAAGACACTAAATAAGTAAATAAGCCACAAAGATGTAACTGTTGCTTATCTTTCAAATATGCTTAGATACACAAATGTGGAGTATCTTGTGGGGGTGTAGTTAGCAGTATAGAACAAGCTAAGAATTTTGTAATTGCTTCATTTCTCACCTCAAGCTGAAAGACTTAGCTAAAACACGCCTGCATGGGATGGACTTGTTATTTTTGTCGCTGTGTCGCCTTTAAATAGTTTAAATATCTGAAAAGTTCCATCTTTTTTTTGCAACCAACTAATTGCCGAAGGCGGTGCCCCGGTTACGTTGTCTGGTGTCATGTTTTTTTTAGCTTGAACACCTGTTGTCATTATTGTTTTCAATCTATTATGAGGCTCCTACAAATGAGGTAAGGTGTTCGAACATATGTGGTCCTCAGTATATGAGAAGAGGTCTTTTCATCATGAGTCTTGACGCTTAACCAAAAGAAATGACCATTTTGTTCATTCGATAGAGAGAAACAAAGAGAGATCTATGAGCAGTATCTTTCATGAGCAGTGTTTTTTCTTATATCTTGAGTCTTGACCTTGACAAGGTAATTCAAATTTGATGTTTAACTTCAAATGTTCTCGAATCAATTGACTTGCTTCGATTTTATTCCTCAAGCTCATTTAATCAAATTTGATTAATTAAATGATTTTTGTATTGCTGTGGAAATCAAAATATTGCTAGTACATTGATCTTTTTCCTCTCCAGTTCAATGTACGATAGATTTTGGGTCGTAATTTGATTTACAGGTCGTTTGGGTATTGGGTCTTGATTTACAGATTTGTTAAGTTTTTGACATATCTAATTGAGCCTAGCCTCATCATTATTTGTGGCAGGAAAAAGATGATGTTGTAAATCCCGTTCACTCGCGATTAAATATAACAGAAGAGTTAGTAAGTCCTGGCTCAATTGCTAGGCAGTTAGCTGATCAAATGACCCTTGCTAAGGCATATGTGGTCATTGCGAAAGAGCAAAATAACCTTCAGCTTGCATGGGAACTCAGCTCAAGAATCAGAAGTTGCCAGCTACTACTGTCAAAAGCAGCTATGAGAGAAGAGCCTATTTCACTGGCAGAAGCCGAGTCAACTTTGAAAAGTCTTTCATTGCTCATTTTCAAGGCACAAGATGCACATTATGACATAGCTACCACAATAATGACTATGAAATCTCACATACAAGCTCTTGAAGAGCGTGCACATGCCGCAACCGTACAGAGCACAGTTTTCGGGCAGTTAGCTTCTGAAGCATTGCCGAAAAGCCTCCATTGTCTGCACGTTAAACTGACCTCAGATTGGTTGGGACAACCAAAGTTGCAAAAGCTAGCTGAGGAGAATAAAAACTCTCTTCGGCTCATGGACAACAATTTGTATCATTTCTGCATATTTTCAGATAACCTTATTGGTGTCTCGGTAGTCGTAAACTCTACTGTTTTGAATGCCGACCATCCAAAGCAGCTCGTCTTTCATATTGTTACCAATAATGTCACTTATGGTGCCATGGAGACTTGGTTTCTTACTAACGACTTCAAAGGTGCAACTATTGAGGTCCAGAGCATTGAAGAGTTGACCTGGCTAAATGCTACTTATTCTCCTGTCGCGAGACAGCTTCTTGACCCGGACTCACGAGCTTACTACTTCAGTGGGTCCCAGGATTTTGGTTCTGAGATCAAGTTTCGGAACCCCAAGTATTTGTCACTTTTGAACCATCTCCGGTTCTATGTACCCGACATTTACCCTGAGCTAGAGAAGGTAGTTTTTCTAGATGATGACGTGGTTGTTCAGAAGGATTTGATCCCTCTTTTCGCATTGGAATTGCATGGAAATGTGAATGGCGCCGTTGAAACTTGCCTCGAAGCATTTCATCGGTTTTATAAGTATCTTAATTTTTCAAATCCGATTATAAGCTCAAAATTTGATCCTCAAGCTTGTGGATGGGCATTTGGCATGAACATTTTTGATTTGGTTTCATGGAGGAAAGAGAATGTGACAGGACGCTATCATTATTGGATGGAGCAAAATGCTGATCGGACACTCTGGAAGCTCGGTACTCTTCCTCCCGGACTACTTAGTTTTTATGGATTGATAGAGCCACTTGACCGAAGATGGCATGTTCTTGGTTTGGGGTATGATATGAATATTGATAACCGATTGATAGACAGTGCTGCCGTTATTCACTACAACGGGAACATGAAGCCGTGGTTAAAGTTGGCTATTGCCCGTTATAAACCTTTATGGGATCGATATGTCGATCAGAGTAATACACACCTTCAGCAATGCCTCACAAACTGATGAGCCGATGAGGTATTCTTGGTTTTTTTCCGCGTTTTACTGGATACTTATGTTGTCTACTTACATTGTTCAGCCAATTGTAGAACTGGATAGGGAATTTTTTTGGTTCCTTCATTAGGACATCCATTTACTTAGTACCAGGGAAAACAGATGGTGCTATATCTTTTTTTGGCATTTTCATATAGTTATAGAATCTTATTTATTCTTGTACCAATTTGTGTAATAATATTTTTGAAATTTTGGGTCTCAATTGTAATTCTATCCAGATAGGTGATTATAATGCATGCCAAGATAACTTGGTAATTGATATGAAAAGGGTACTGTTATTTTGCTTCATCCTACCTCGCTATCTTCGGAATTCCTTAAGTCACTAGTGTAATGGCATCGTGAATTATTATCGTCCCTCGAACAAATAATGTGACGTTCCCAGGTTTGAGACCCATTTGCACTAGTGTAGCCCTCAGAGTCCCTTGAAAGGCGTTTGGCACGTTAGATTTGCGAATCAAAAGAAATGAGAAAGAAGAAAACCACAAGGGATATCTACGTTGTATCCCTGGGTTTTTTGGTTTTCTAAGTTTTACCCATGTTTTTTTTGAAATTCTATGTTGTACTCTGAACTGTATACCATAGTCTATACCATAACCTTGTTGACTGTATTTGTTAACTTACGATCAATTAATCCACCGATCCAGCCAACCAATTACCCGCTAACCCATCTATATACTTACCAGCCCACCTAATTGTACATTTAACCAATAATCAACCGCACAATTCACAAAACCTTCATTATCATTTTATGCTTCATGTAAGGGGTTTTAAAGATAATCTATGGTCGGTTCAAGGTGATTCGTAATAATTCTCATAGAAGAAGTTGACCTGATGTTAATGGATGAGATTTGAGGTTAAATGAGGGTCGTTGGAGAGGTAGCAAGTGAATGAAGAATTGACGGAGGTCACTATAGAGACCAAGTTAAGAGTTTAGGGTATACTATAGAATATAGAAAAGGTAGAGGTATAACTTGGAAAACTCAAAAACTTGGGGGTACAACATAGAATTCCCTAAACCACAACAGAATATACTAAAAGTAATTCTAAGTCCTATTACAAAGCCAAACGCGACCTATCATCAAGCTAGTCCGACACATACTAGGGCTCGTTTAGGGACTCCTGGATCCCCGGGAATGCATTATTCAGCTCATTGTAACTCCGTGGAGCAACAACGACGAGGCTTTGTTGACCAATGGTAATTCCGGGTCAGTGAATTATTGTGGAACTTGAGAAAATCCTCCAATGCTAACTCAGAAGCTTGTGAGTAGGAGTTGTAGTTCCGTTAGAAGAAATGGAGGTTCCATTGCAATTGCCATTGCCATGGCCATTGCTACGCACATCTGTAGCACCATTACCACCACCAGGCATCATTAGCATCCGAGGATGAGGAACTAGGGCACCTGACACATCTCCCCACCAATCGGGATTATTGACATACCATTCCATGGTCTTTTTCAAACCTTCCTCCCAGCTCGTCCTCTCGGCCCAACCTAATTTCTTCAGCTTTTGGTCATCCAAGAAATACCTCTGATCATTGAATGGTCTGTTCTCGACAAACTTGATAGTAGTATCAGGGTTCCTAGAAAACAACTTGCATATCTCCTTCGCCACATCAATGACCCTTCTCTCTTTAAGTGTGCCTATGTTATAAACATGACCGACTTCTCCTTTATGAAGAACCGTCTCAAAAGCTTCAGCCACGTCTTCGCAGTACAAGTAACTTCTCACATTCGATCCATCCCCGTGAATAGGGAGAGGCATTCCTCTCATGGCTAGTAAAATGAACTTGGGAATCATCTTCTCCGGAAACTGGTTTGGGCCGTACACATTGTTCCCCCTTGTTGTTATCACGGGTAGTCCGTAGGACCTGCCATACGCCATGACTAACATTTCGGCCCCTGCTTTTGTTGCAGAGTACGGGTTTGTCGGAAGGAGCTGAGATGTCTCATGGTTGCCTACAGCAGCGTCCTCATCGGTCTCTCCATAAACCTCGTCAGTGCTGACGTGGATAAACCTCTTGATCTGTTGGCCAGTGACCTTGCAAGCTTCAAGAAGAACGTGAGTCCCGTAGATGTTGTTCTTAGTGAACTCGAAGCTGTTGCCAAAGGAGTTGTCGACATGGGTCTGAGCAGCGAAGTGCATGATGGTGTCGATTTCCTCTGTGGTGAGGATATAGTTGACAAGATCAGCACTTGCAATGTCACCCTTGATGAACTTGAACTTGGACGAGGAGCGAGAGGGGATGAGGTTCTTGAGATTGGAACAGTAGTCGAGTTTGTCCAACACCACGATCTTGTAATCTGGGTAGTTCTTAACGAGTCTATTTGCGACATGGGATGCTATGAACCCGGCAGCTCCCGTTATGAGGATGTTCTTTGGTGTGTACTGCCCCATTTCCTGTTTCCTCTGGTTTCTACCTGCAGAAAACATGCAAAATAATAGTTCGTAAATTTCGCAAATTCTCATTTCAGACGACTGAATCCGCCTGAAATTAAGGCGGACAAAATGTGACTATTTTACGATCAACTACTATCATTTTCTAAGAAAAAGTTACCATTGTTGGAAACTGAAACTGAAAATTTTAATTATAAAATGATGACATTTTTCTTGTCTGAAGTTAAAGAACGTCTCAAGTAACTGACAACGTAAAGTTTGATGTGAATTCGAGTAACAAATTTTCACAAGTGTTGTGGCAATGTGTCTCGGTTTGCTAATAACGTCAGTTACGAGTCTCATCTGTTAAATGGTGAACCGATTAGACTCGTAAGACATGTTTACGATGTATACTCCGTAATATTATCAGAATAAACCCGTAAACCATGACAATTTTTTTCGATGCAAGGTCGGAATCACGAGAAAGGAAGACAAACTTACCTGCAATGTGCTTCCTGGCTTAATAGCTTAAGAAAATAGTCTTGTAATGTAACTATTTTTGAACAATAATATTGTCAATATTTAATTAATTAATGATTTATATATAAAATTTGAAAGAAGTGAACAATCTTAGTTTGAAATTTTAAGGGAGACAAGCCTCACTGATTTATAAGCAATAGTCAATTGTGTTGAGACTTGAGAGCGTGAGGCACGAGGGTTAGCCCACTTTGTTCATTATCTTTGATTCTTTTCCATTTTAATTCTTTCTTCATTATCTTTCAACACATCTTTTGTGATTTTTATGTCGTGTTCGCCTTCAGTATAAATATTCACCGGTGGTCCCAGTAGGTACGAATATGGGTGATAACGGGCCAAGTCGAACAAGAGCTGACCTTGCTTAACTTACGTTCATGAAACAAAGCTCGAGCCCGAGACGATCTCGAACTCACTCGAACTTTAAAAAATTGTGCACATTACCAAGCTTGCGAGCTTAAACCTAATTCTATATAATTGTTGAATTTTCAACCTTTTCCTTCTATTTTCAATTACGAATTCCAAGATCTTATGTAAAAATAACGGGTAAATCCATGGGAACATCTGATAATATTATTTTATTAAATAAAAGCAAGATATTATTCTAATCACACAAGTTTGAGTTGCTCATGAGCTTTTTGATCTTGTCTTGTTAAGTTCTCGAGCCGATTCAGGGCTTGATTCGATCTTTAACTGAGCTTTGGCTGAGCCAAACTCAACTTTTCGCGGGCCATCTCGTTTCATTGTCACCTATAGGTGAGATACATCATTTTAATGGACTCTTATAATCTTATGTATATAAGAGGGTGATACTGAAACTTTAAACCAACCATCTCATTTTCAATTTTTCTAATTAAAGAACATGAGATATACAAAAATCCAACTTATTGTTTACAAGCCCTCTATATCGGATGGGATTCAAGTTGGGTCGTTGTCGGATCTATTTTGAAAGGATCTAGTTACATTCACAACATCGATTTTATATTGGATTTTATGCTCATTTAGGAAAGAAGTAAGAAAATAATTTTATTAATATCGAGTCTATCATAGTTCAAGTCTATATGGAGTTCAATTGAAAATCAATTCGGGCACAAATGCCCAATCGACTATGGTCTTTTTTAGGATATGCCAAATTTGGTTTGAATAATAATGTTGGATAACATTCGGGTTAACTACTTCGGGTCAACAATCAATTTCCAGTTCAATTATATTGGATTGGTTCTTCAATTTCAGATCTATTATTATTATTATCGTTATCGTTATCGTTAAACCGTATTGTATTATTTTATAAACTCTATTCCTCTTTGATTTTTGCATCTTGAGGCTCTCAGCTTCCCTCTCAACAATTCGTAGTGCACGTTTATTTTATCGAAATACGAAATAATAGTTTTAAATAAAAGTACAGAAATATAAGTTAGATTAATAAAACTATATAACTTGATAGATAGGTGTCAATAAACTCAACAAGGATCCACGAGGAGCACGCGTTATAATCCCATGCATAAAAGGCCACGTATGTATTGGTCGACAAAACAAGTGAGCATGCATAACGCCATAACATACTTTAATCCTAGAATAGTACTCAAAATAACAATTGCGTGGATGCTACTATAAGACGGCTGTACTATGCGACCGTAACAATGTCGCTATTTTTTGGTTAATATTGACCAATTTTTAGTTAATAGTGACCATTTTCCTAAAACACACGGAATGAGACCGTTGTACACAATGGCGGAGACAGGATATTAACTTAAGGGGGCGAAAAAGTTTAGGGGGTGATCGTCTCATAACACAAAGTACACCCAAAAGAATTTCGAAAAATCTAACTAAATTTTTTGAAAATCTTATCCACTAGGAGACGAGCGCCCTTCCTTAGCGCCCCTAGCTCCACCACTGATTGTTGACATTGCGAAAATGTGTTTGCTCACGGGTCGTCATTCGTCATATTTATTTTAGGCTCACTCAAAATTTGGTATTTAATCATCTTTTAATCACCCATGTAATTTAATACTCGGTGTTACGGAGATTTTTCACGTAGGACATGATTAATCCCTTTATTTGTACGTGAGTTGTCTGTCTATTTCACTTTGTTTGTCCACGAGGACCACCCTTTGTTTTCCCGGAGGTAAACCTGTAAACGGGTTGTATATGCGGGTTCTGACGAATTTGGTCATTTTCGGATTCGGGTAAAATATGAGTCGGGTCTATTTTGGGTTTGTAAATACAGGTTTCGGGTCGAAAACGAGGCTCATAACCGTCTTATTAAATACAATTTTTTTGAACATGGAGACGAGTTAAATCATATCCAAACAGAGGAAAGACAAGGGCCACTCTATAACATAAGAGAGGTTACATCCTATAATCAGTTAACTGACAATAAGAGGAGTTGCCTCCTTGGTTATAAAGTGATGCAATCTCTCTTTCTCCGACAATGTGGGATAGGGCACTCATACGTGGGATTATATTTCAACACATCCCCTCTCATGTGAGGTCCCTTCGAAACTCAGGGCGAAACTATGAGAACGCACCAGAGTGAGAATTAATTAATCCTCAAATAGGCCCTCCACCGATAGGATAATTTGAGCCCAGTTTTAATTCGAAACCCATGACAAAACCTTGAGCTCTAATACTATGTTAGAACATGCAAATGGGTCGGGTCACACCCAAACGAAGGAGAGAGGCGAACAACTTGACAACACAAGAGATTCCATCATAAAATCAATTAGCAATAGAAGGATGAATAAGTTTACTTACTTTCAGGTCAGGTCGTGGGTCGGGCGGGTCTTGATCCTAAATGTATGGGTTATTATCGGGTCTGGTCGTCTACGGGTTGAGAAGTGCGGATCGTTTTCTGGTGGGTTTCGGCCGATTTTTCGAATCGGGTCATCTTTTGACAGGTCTACCCGAAGATGATCGCAGACATTGTTTCTTCCATTGCTATTTCAGAGTTTCAGAATTAATAAAAGAAGCTCTTTTACTCAAAAAAAAAGAAAATAACTTTTATAAACTGGTTTGAGTAGAGGATAGTCTTAAGAAAAAAAAACTGAATTGATCTAATTCTAAATTCTAGATGATAAGACATCATGCCATATTGCGACAATAATGTATAAGTACAATACGTAAAATCAGTTAACTTTAAATATGTTCATAAATTATCGAATATTCATGATCAGGTATTTTATGATGAGTGTTTAAGACACCAAATGGTCTAACATCTCCAAGATCCGCCACTGTTTAAAGGACTTTGCGCCCGACATAAAATATAATTTATCCTAAATTTGATGTATTACTGATAAATTCATCATTGGGCCTGGGCTGCACCCGTACTGAGGCGAGAGAGTCCACTTTATAAACCCAAAGAGGTTTCAATCTAAAACCAATTGGCCACAGAGAGAGTAGCCCTTGCCTATAAGTGGTAAACTCTCTTCTTCTTATTACACTCACATGTGACACTATTGAATTTCTTGACAATGTCAAAATTCAATGTGTTTATAAATGAGACAACTTGATTGTACTGTGTTGATAACGTTCTTGGTTTGGATTATGATCCGAATATTGGTAACCGGTAAATCACAAATTCTCAGTGATGCTGTTATTTGTTTACTACAATGGGGATATGAAACCGTGGTTAAAGTTGGCGATTGCCTATTATTAAACCTTGTGGGATCGATATGTCAATAAGACTAATCGTCTCACACCTTCAGGAATGCCTCACAAGCTGAAAACGGTATCCTTGATTTTTCGCATTTTGCTGGCAGCTTATGCAGTCCATGAACACTGAAATTGTTCAGCATTGACAGTCTGTTACAGCAGGACATATATGTTCTCTCATTTTAGGATAGCCACCAGATAATTCAGGAAATGATATAAAAAGGATGCTGTCGTTTTTTTGTCATCTTAACCTGCTTCCTGCCCTGCCATCTCGAGGACCCATTGAGAGTTGGCCAGCACGTAATAATTGTGAATGAAATGAAAAGAGATGAGGAAGAAGGAATCCGACAACTATACTAGAAAAAAGTCTGAATCTTATTACTAAGCCAAAGAGAACGTTTGTTGGCACAACAAATTTGCGAATCACCATCAAATTGATCAAACACAAAGTCTTATATGAGCCAATATCTTTAGAAGACCGGCCACTAGTCCATATTACTAAGAAAGGAATGCTCATGTATCTAAGCTGGTCGTATAGTGAGACAGTCTCATATAAGACTTACCGATTACCAGGTCTGCCTAATATGCTTTGTGACAACTCAATGTATGGCAATTTCAGAATTGCCATCTTGAGTAGCACAAGCTCGATACATGCCTGTAGTATTAAAAGGCATAGTAATTTCCCCTTTGGCGGAAACAGCAATGAGCCCCACGGAGCCGCTTGGGGCACACTTTTCGACCACATAAGCAGCAGCTTCTTTCAAGGGAAGATCTTTGTATTCCATCAGGGCGGCAACTTCCCGTGCAATGGTCCCGCGAATGATGTGTTCTCCTCTTCCAGTGGCAGAGACTGCACAGTAGGAATTGGCGTAGGTGCCTGACCCCACAATCGGGGTGTCTCCAATCCTTCCGGCCATTTTGTTTACTAGGCCTCCTGTTGAGGTGGCAGATGCCAAGTTCCCTTCACTGTCTATTGCCACACATCCTACTGTGCCTAATTTGCTGTCCAGGTCCTCGTTGGCTGTGTGTGTTTCTTGTAGAACTTGTTTTTGCGCCAGAGTGGTGTAGTCAAGCTGTCAGAAGAAAATGATTCAATGCGTTAAGTTTGGAAGGTGGCACAACTACTTATAAAACATGGATAATTTGTCGGGTGATTCAAGGTTTGAGACATTTGGGTCTTGCAGCATGCTGTTATCATGTCCTTTTGAATACAGTTGAGTTTTAATTACTTTATGGCTTAAGTCATTTTTTTGGTTCCAAGTCATAAGTCATAACTGTTAGAGGTTTTTGGTATCAGTCATTTCGTATCATTTTAGTTCGAGACGAGTCAATATTACCAGGTTTTGAGATAATCCATGGGAGTCAAAACCACAAATTTAGGCTAAGCAGTAAACAGGGCTTCTCTATTTAAAACTACTCGGTAACTGTTAAGAGTTTTAGTAGATATGAGAAGCTAGAAAATATGACCACAGTAAGTACAATACTAAACCAATTCCTCAAGCCTTAAGGGATCCCCTAAATAGTGGGGGAAAGGGAGTAAGGAAGTCGCCGACACAGTGAGGCTAGTTACGATGACCCATAAATGGCGTCACTTTTAAATAATAGGTCGTATGTTCAATTTGTTAAAGAACTGATCACAGGCTGCTAGAATGCATACAGCATACCTGCACCCTGTTTGCTTCTTTAGCTAGTTTCAACCTGTCAATGTTCTCTGGGGTGATAAAATGACTCGGCTCTAACATCTCGACACCCTGCAGAATACAACCCATGTTAGTGTTCAGTCAATTGTTAGTATGCCAAATTTCTTTTCAAAACATAGAATGCTGCCATCCCGGAACAAAATAGACCACACAATGCTTGGGTTTCAGAAAAACAAATGAAAAGTTTACATCCAAAAGGAGAGACTACTCACTTGTTCCTTAGCAAATGCCTCAGCCCCGTCGAACCCAAGATAGATATGAGCCGTCTTCTCCATCACCAACCGTGCAAGAGAAATGGGATTTACTACTGTTTTCAGACCAGAAACAGCTCCACAATTCTTAGTCATGCCATCCATGATACACGCTTCCATTTCAACAGTGCCTTCACTTGTCAGGACAGAGCCTCGGCCAGCATTGAAGCGAGGATGGTTTTCCAGTTCACGTACCTGTTTAAATGACAGAAGTTCTCAGTTTTCCTACAACCAGAAAGATAATACTACTGTAATTGAAGGTAAATAACATTTGTTTCTTAAACAGAATGATAATACTGCTGTAATTGTCACTAGATTTGACCAGATCCACTGTGTCTACAATTTACGATCCAACATGTATTTCCTCCGTCTCATTCATTTGTTTATCTTCAAATCATTTGATTAAATACCACTCACAAGTAATAAAAGAAAAACAATAAAAAAGGGTAAACAATTGATGAATCGAGTCCAATATTCATGGTCTAATTAAATAGTTACGGAGTATATAAAGTACGAGTGAACAATTATACAAAAACCTTTGTGATTCTAGTCATTATATTCATATCTTCAAGACTTCAAAGATCTTCCATAACATGTTTCGATTATGAGTATACAGCGTACAAAAACACGGAAAAATCAAAGCAAATTTCAAAATCGAATCCAGATTTATTGAAAATAAAGGAAAACAGTTACTCTGATTCTTCGTACACTAATTCTCATGTGAAACGATTAGACGATCCAAACAATGAAAAACGGTAGCAATATTTAACATCGAATCAAGATTCATGAAAATTAAGCGAAATAGTTCATCTTATTCTATGTACACTAATTCTCATATGAAACAATCTAACTAGGTCACGCTAAATTTAATCTCGAAACCTCTCACGCAATCAACGTAACCAAAATGACACATCAACAACAACAACAAACATAAAATAATCAAAACACGTCACATTCCACAATCAACAACAATAATTCTACTAGTAAAACCTTAAAAAGTAAAATAATAATAATAAGTGAGAGATTGTCTTTCCAAAGTTTTTGTGATATATAAAAACAGTTGATAAAAAGATCGTCTCACGCGATAATTATTACCACAAGTTCAACGACGTCGAGGGCGGAGCGACCATCGGTGAGAGCGGCGACACCAACGTCGAGGCAATGACGAAGGCCGGCAAGGGAAGCTTCACGGCGTTCATGGAGTTCAGGCGGTAGGTTCACCGGAATGTCGCCGGCGCCACCGTGTAAAGCGATTGACCAACCCATCGACGTATTAAATTTATAGTATTTAATTAAGATGAATTATGATGAATGGTTGAAGATTTGGAAGTAGGTATTATCATGTGAATATTATAGGAGTAAAGTGTCTTAAGTTGTTTAGTGTTTTTTTATTGGGAATGATGTTGATGTTGCACTGATTCTGGAATCCTGAGTTCCTGACTCTGATTCCTGTCATTCATTGGATAATCTAGTTAACTGAGTTGGTGATTTGTATAGAAGTGCGCACTGGGTAAATCCCGAGTATTATTTATTCGTGTAATTCCGAGTGTTCACGAGTCACGGTCAATAACAGTGAGTAATCCCCTTGCCTTGGGTCGTATTTGAAAATTAGACAGTTGGGGGGGGGAGGGGTGGAACTTTTGAACTACTAGCCTCGTGATTAAGAGACGAGATAAGTAATCACCAAGGCACCAAGTTAAAACTACTCGGCTTAAATCAAGAATTTTTTGTTAAGTAGTGTTATCATGATATTTATTTACAAAATTAGAGCTCATTCAAACTTATTTATACGAAATGGGTCCACGTCAGCATTTTTATTTATTTTTTACGTTTGTTCACTTAGTCGCTGTACTAAGTGATTTTTTTTAATCAGTGGAAACAGACCCAAGACAGAATATCTGCCATCGTGTTCAAATAGATGGTCGTTGAATGGTTCAACGACTGAGTGCTGAGTTGACTTTTTTTTTGAAGCTTTGTAATCAGACTATCTATCATTGTGTTCAAATACTCAGTCGCTAAATGGTTCAACGACTGACATCTTAAAACTAATAACAGACATTCTGACTGAGTTTTTCAAAACCAAAAAAATGAAATCTGTTCTCAGTCGATGAACCATTCAACGACTGAGTGAAAAAACGTAAAAATAAAAAATAAATAAAAAAATAAATAAAAAACTGATGTGGACCCATTACGTGTAAATAAGTTTAAATGAGCCATAGTTTTGTAAATAAGTGTCATGATAACACATTAACACTGCTTAAGAAAAAAATTCTTAAATCCATATGCGGTAGAATGCAAATCATGAAGTAACTAAAAATTTATAGGGCCCGTGGTCCGCCTTGAAAAGTATACTCATATTCATCATGAATATTTCTTGTAAAGTTAGCGAGTAGCCTTTGGGCTGTCTAGTGGAAACATGTATCGAATTGACTTGAGGTAGGACTTACGAGCCATCTTGAGTCGAGTAGTGTAGGGCTCGGTTTCAAGTTTACCTTAATTGGGTTTTGTCATGGGGGTTAGGGGTTATCGTGGATCGGACCCGGGTCGGGTCAAATTTGACGGCTCTAGTTATTGTTATTGTAAATCCAATTTTACCATATTAAGCAAAGTTTTTTACTTAACCTAGGAGTTACATTTGACAAATCATTTAGATTATAAGTTTCAATTCAATTCTCTCGCAACCAATCTGAACGACAATTGAAATTGTCTTTGCTGAGTAAAATTCTCACTAACATCGGGCTACAAAATAAGTCATCTAATTAATTAACTTAAAATGTAGATTTTGATATCCTTCAATTGGAACTTTCATTTAATTTATAAATTAACGTAGTTTCTATGTGTATGATATTGCATATCTATTAATAACGGGCATGCCAGTACAAAAATGACATTATGTCTAATTTATAACTATTTTTTAATTTTTATATTCACGAAAATGATCAATCTTCAAATATATGTTTTCTTTACAATAATTTTAATATTCACGAGAATGATCAATCTTCAAATATATGTTTTCTTTACAATAATCTTAATAAAAGTTATCTCTACCCATATTATTTCGTTAACAGAAATTTATGATCAATCTGGCCTATTAGCTCAGTTGGTTAGAGCGTCGTGCTAATAACGCGAAGGTCGCAGGTTCGAGACCTGCATAGGCCATTTGTCTTTTTATTAAATCATGTATTCCATATATGTAATTATGGATTAGAGCAATGTTGTTTTTCTTGTTAGTATTCATATCTTTTACACCTTGAAAATCATGTGTGTGAAACTGTGAATGTGGATTCGGATTATAACCTACAATCATGAATTTATGGCAATAAGTTGTTTCGGACAAGCATGTTTGTAGTCTCACTATTCGTGTGTCTGAGCTCGTGTCATCATCTACCAACCGACAAAGATCAATAAAAAAAATTCGACTATGTACGAACTTGTGAAGTCGTCCAAGAAGCAAAACAAGGGCGGTGCTCTTGAGGTGTCCTACAAGCTGATCATCAAGCTAAGCCTGCAACATATTTGGCAGCTATTGTTCCTAGCTGCTATGAGAGGCTGGAGGTAGAGTCTGAGTGCCTAGCTGCGACCGTTGTGCTCCTTTGGTTTCTTTTGGTTAGTTAATTTGTACTCGTATTATTACTTTCAGAAATTTTAGGACCTATGTGATAGCGAGGATAGCCAAAATTATCTTCTCCGATGATTAGAATTGCGCTCTTGGGTTGAAACCTATTAGCGTTCCTAAATTACTCATGAGTTATTCTCTAGAGATTAGACCGTAGATGCAACTCTGATATGCTAAGTTCGAGCTTAGAATAATAAGTGAGAAACTATGACATGAATAAGGAATTTATATTTTGCTGCAAACAATGCAGGATACAATAAACTCCGAGGCACTTATTGAAGTAATTGAAGTTTACGAGTTTAACTGACTAGAGTCACCAATAATAATAGGCCTCAATTATATATCTAGTCTTTTAAGAGCCGACTGCAGATATCGTCATAGAAGACCACGTTTGAATCATCACAGTTGCGGGCTGTTCGGACTTAAACTCAGCTGGAACGTCGTTACCACTGCAAAAGTGCTAGTGGGTGTAACTGAGGAGCAGAGCCCTAGAAATTTCGACGACAGAATAGCTGGCCTCTGATTATTTTAGGTGGTCTTACATGTACACGTTAATCCATTGTAGAATTTGAGCTTAAGTATGACTCTCAAGAATCCTATTCCTACATTGTTCCGGTTTCTGAAAGCTTCCATACTGCCTTATATATACCCTCAACTCATTGCAACATAAAAAAAACTAAAAACTTACTTTAGCTTACTACATTCAACAAAAGAAACAAGAAATAAACAATAATGGAGTCTACTACAACTTTTGAGCTTGCACTAGATTGTGTCGTTTCATTAGAAACAAATCGCAAAAAGAAGACATCCTCGTACATGATTACATCACTCTTCCATGACCAGTTTTCAGTATCATCCGAGAAGCATATATCGGACCTTGATGCCAAAGGAAGCGCCTACTTGAAGTTCAAGGACGTTAATGTAGAGTCTGGTTTTCTCCGCTTTCAAATCTTCACTCAAGGCAAGTTGTTTGGTTACAAGCGAGTTGGTACTTTCTATGTTAGTGTGTCTCAACTCATGTCATCATCTACCACAAGGGATAGACAGATGAACCAAGTCGGTTCAGAAATGTATGGACTTGGAAAGTCGTCATCCAAGAAAGACAAAGGTGATCTGAGGTTGTGGTACAAACTGTCGAGGACACAAGAATAGAAGACAGAGGTGTTTAGTCTAAGCACGTAGCTACGGCCATTGGGAATGATATAGGGATATTTTTTTATGATTCCGAGTTTTCCTAATCCTTTGGTTTATATTAATTGGAGTTAGTTTGTATTACTTTCAGAATATATATTTCCATTGTAAAAACAATTTTACTGAATGTTATAAGACAATGTTATTTCAATAAAATTCATCATGTCCTTGTGTATCTACTCACCTTAACATAAAAGTGGCTTAGGCAGTTTACTGTTCAAATGAACAGTGCAAAACGCACAACTTTGCTATTTTCCGTCTCTAAACGCATCGTTTGAATTCCAACCCTTATTTCACTCTAACTTTGCTCATTTCACTCTCTCTCTCTCTCTCTCTCTCCAATTACCCTAATACCTCCCCTCCTTTCCCCTCTCTGTCACCTTTTGCTTTCAGTCTCACTTTTTCTGGAGAGCGGAGAACTAAGTTTTAAGGTAATAAACGAACCGACGCAATACGATTATGACGCCATTGTTGATAAGGGAACTAATCAGGTAAATTAGAGAACACTCCTATCTACTTTCCCTTTTCATACATACATATTTTTTAGGGTTCTTTGTAATAATTTGATTATAATCTTCATTTTTCTTTTTATTTGTTTCATACATACAGTACATGTTAGCTCACTCATGAATTTATCTGCTGTAGTTCATTTCGATTAATTATTTGAGTGCTATTATCTCAGTTTCTTGATTCTTTGTATGCTGGGTTTTAGTTACAATCTTATAAACCATAGTTCATTGGGTTTTTTTTGTTGATGCAAAAACCTAAGTTTCGGATCTGGTTGTTTGAGCAACATGATTTGAAGATTGATGGTCATATTATAAAACACATATGTGAGAGGTGATTGTTTTGTTGGAGTTTGGTAACTTGTGTATGTGATGGATTTTCCTTACGTTAGGTACCTTGATCCAAGTGAAGATGTTTACAATTACAACTGAGACAAAATTTGAGTTATTTGCATTGTCAAATGAAATGTTCATGGTTTATGAGCTTAAACTGTTATTACTGATTATTTTTTCTGATTTCATACCGTATCCTTTAACCAAAAGATTTCATATGAAGTGGGTCATGTCCAGTTAATACGAGTATTCTGTTTTTTTTTTATAATGTTGGGACCGTCTTAAGCTTAAGAATGATGCTTTCGTGCTATGTCGTTGGTTCACTTAATGCTAGATAATTTAACTGAGGTGTAAGATTGGACAATTTTTAGGCAGATTAACTTTCATTTTGGGTATAGATCAAATGAAATTTATAGGCACCTTTACTCATTTCCTCTCTCTGATGATTTTTTCCTTTATTTCCTCACTATCATCCCAATATAAATCATCCCATGCTCACACCTATCACCTCTTATATACGAAGTATTAAAAACTTTTGGAGTGTATGAACAGCGATTGTGACACCATTGTTGATAGATGCTTTCCGATCATTTTCCAACTTTGAATAGAATGCGACGTGTAAATAAATCCGGTTTATGTCGATATTTCCTATTTTAACATTGTCATCCGTAATTATTTTTAATGACTATTGAGTTAGGGCCACTATTCTATTTTTCTGAAACTGCTTAAGCTACTAGATGATGCATTGATCTAAATCCACATAAATCATACAAATATGTCAAATAATGAGCTTTTCCCCTATTTCTATACCTTCACACCGTTGAGGACAACTATGTCAGATTATGGGTTGCTTGTGTGCTACTTTGTAATGTTGGCTATGAAAATGTCTTTCAGGTTTAAGGGGGCCTAGAAGCCGCTGACTAAAGAATACCTGTTTTAGTACAAAAGCGACAAATGTTTATACTTTTTTGTTCTATTTTACGTTAGAAGGACCCCACAAGTGGTATTTGCTTTGAACTTATAGGATTTCCAAAGGAGGCCCCCAACTCCTTAAATTTGCTGGAATTAGAGGCTTTTACGAGTTTCTCTAATAAATTTTTAATCAAAACTTTGTGCGGCCATTTTATTTATGTTCAGAATTTGTTTTCCCTCATCGAACAGGCTTAGTGTCACTTTTTGTGGGCTTCTCCGGCCTTAATCTTCTCCATTTATCTCACTTTGGGCCTTCCTCCTCTGGCCTTTTATCTCACATACTATTATCCTTCAGTTACTTAACTCACATTCACCAATTTTCTCCTTTTCCCTCTTTTCCTCCCAGTTTTTCATTTGCTTCTACTCACCTCCACACATTTTTTCTGCTATATTTTCTTTCATACTCCTAAACCTGCTTATAATTATTGTCATTGGAATGATATGGCGAGGAAGAATGGCAAGTCGTTACTTTTTTTTTTCCCTTGAAAGTGGTAGCGCGATTGTTGTCTAGGTTAGTCCATCTTTATTTTTTTCTTTTAATACTATATGATTGGATAGTATTTCATGAATTTTTCTTTGATTAGATATTAATTGTGTGCCCACTATTTATGGTAGATTTTGAGTTATCTTAGGGGTAATTTATGCCATAAGTGCTTGTCTTGTGTCTTTAGGTTTTCGGTCTATCAGGTTTGAGATGTTTGGGGTCTGGAAAGGATGTACCACGTCAAATTCCCCTGGTTGCTCGTTTTCTCCATTTTTCGTTTCTAAGTTTTTCTTCAACTTCATTTTTGTTTGTAGAACATATGTTTCCTGTGGAAACTATTGGTTTGACGAGTTAGGTTAATTTTGTTTTGTGAATTTGGGATGATTTGGGTATTTTGTTGCCAATATTCTGTTTTGTAGTTTTCGGGGGCTCTTGAGGTAGGAGTAATGTCATTGTGATTTTTTTCCTTTGTTTAAGTGGGGCTACGGCCTGGACAGGGGTGCTCTCACTGAGTCACCGATATTGTCTAATGACAACTTTTTTTCAGATATACAATACTTTTTGGGTGAATCTTTTGAGGACAGTTTGGAGCATAAAGTCTATGAACACCCTTTTGAGGATTGAAGGTGTTTTAGATGCTTTTACCTCCAAGTTGTTCATGGCTTGCTCCATGTTATCACATGGTAATGTTTACTTAGTCACTTCATTTGTCAAATTGTAAAATTTTTTGCCGGGTGATTAAATGAATTGAACAAGCTTTTACATGTGAATATTTTATTTTTTAAGCGAGCCTATTGATACATTCGATTCAGGATAAGTGTAAATGACAAAGGGATATGTATTTGAAAGAAAGAAATTAAGATTTCTTGCAATGCTTAAAATATGTAAAGCATACTTGGCTATTTTAGTGTGTTGTCTTCTTCTGTGTTCAGCTAATCAAGCATTTACTATGATAATATTTTTTGAATTGAGGATAAGAATAGGTTATCAATCAGTGACTTGCTACTGTTTTCTAATGGCCTAATATCTCCAAACCCTATTTATTCACCGAAGGTAGTGTTTATGTAGAGAAAATGTTGTAGGGGTTAAGAGTGTAGACAACTTACGTGTAATGCAACTTGGGGACTCAATAAGTCAGGCCTGTGATTATAGGCTATCATGTCTCAAACATATGGATTATATTTTTTCTTTACGTTTTGAGGAGGAGGAGGAGAACGGAGCATAAGGGACCAGTGGAGTAGGATAATGGGAAAGAGGGAAAGGAAAAGGAGGAGTTTGCCTTGAGAAAAAGAGTTTAGTTTAGCTCAGTGGATAAGTGGATGACAGATGAGCTGAGGAAAGAGAAGATGTCATTTGATCAAAGAAGAGAGGGGGTGGAAGATAAGGGAGAGGAACGAGAGGGTGTAAGGGAAGCTCAGTGTAGAACCAACGTATAACCAGTCACTGTGTCTTACACAGACATCCGCCTAAGTAATTCGAATGAACACAGAGCCATATTCTCATTTTCTATTAGAAGAGAAATTAGATCACAAGCAATGCTAACATGAATCATTGTATGAAACCATGAGGTAAGAAAATAGTTAAAAGGGGAGAGAAGGCTGGCATGATGGTAAAACGACTGTGTAAAAAGAACAAAAGGAAAAAGGCAATAATATCAAATGAAGACCATTTAGATTAGAGCTCATAACAGACATTTAGGGGAAATCCGGAGATGCTGTTAGTTTGATGTATCCTTAATTTACCCAAGCCTCTTTAGCAGTTTTGCCTTTTCTTTTCAATTTTCTGACTATTTGGTGTCACCATATCTGTGACTCATATTTGACGTCTTTGATTGCAGGGATGTGCTAGACGGCTTATCAAAGCTGCGTTGAAGCTGCTAGGAAAAGAGAAATAGATCTTTAAAACATTGACAAGTAAGAAGACATTTTTCATGTAAGTATGTTAGCTTCATTTGAGGAATACTGTTAATCCAAGATGAACCTTAGTGATAGTTCTTTTGTTTTCTGTTTATTCATATATCTTGGTTTTAATTAGTTTGTGAATTCGGAGCTAGAGATAGATCTAAATGTGTTTAGTCCTACGTCGTCTCGTCGTTGGGAAATGCATTTTGATTAACGATTTGTTGATCTTACAAGGTTTTCAGTGTGTCTTTTTTTTTTTAAGAATTGTTTGGTGATGTTGATTGATCGTGAATGAGAGAAAGGAGAAATAATAGATGGAAAAATAAAATTGATTTTGGACTTTTCTCTTAAAAAAATGTGGTGTTGTGGCTAAGTTGCTGAAAATTAGGACGAAAGCCGAAGAGTTGCTTCATCAAACAACTCTTTTCTTCATATACATTAATTATTGTGTAAGATCGTTTTATGGTGAGGCGGTCTTTCTATACATAAAAGCACTCATTTATAGGTAGTAATAAATATGGGTTTAACCAAAACAAGGACCGTCTCCCACTATATGACGGTTTAATTCTTTAATTTGTGCTTTCAATAAACGAAGCGACTACCAAAGAATTGTCAGTCATTGGTTCAATACTAAATGGTAATCATAGATGATTATTTTAAGGCCATAATTGGTCTACTATGATAGATGTTTCGGCTAGCTTGACTATTTTTTTCGTTTTTCCTTGTAGAAAGCTACTTCAGAGCCCCCATTTAGTTGTCATATGATGAAATAATAAAATCAAATGAAGTAGATTTTGAGTTTGTTTCCATTATGATTTCTTAGGAAAAAATGAGGAGTTCTTTTGGTACGAACCAATGATGTCCTGAAAAATAACTACTGTTCCAGAAGTTTCATCATGGTTGTTCATGTTGCATTTTAAAATTACAATTTAAGTTTTAAACTTCTGACTACTAGGATCTTATTGTTTGTTAAATCATACATACCGCATCCCTTTAAACTGCCTCCTTTTTAATTTTTAGTGGTGAACAGATTTTTAAAAATATTCTTATGGCGCATATACAGGTAGTTAGCTAACTTGGTGTCTTACTACTATTTTTACTGGCACAATGTAATAAAGATTTTAAACCATGTTTTCATATATTTGAACATATTTCAATAATAAATCCAAGAACTTCTTATTGATTTTTAGAACATGGGAGTTAGTGTGGTTAATATAGCAGCCACTGCATTTGTGAGTTGTGACAGAGGCAGTTATTACTTTGTTCGGTGAAGTATGATAGTCTTGTGTGATTATACGCCTCATGTTTGAGTTTTAGTATTTGTTTGCAAGAGACTATGGATACTGGATACGTCATTCAACAAAAGACCAATAAACATTTTTGTAAAGTAAAGCCTTTTATGTTTTATCGATTCCATTGTTTTTAAGTAGATGTACTCTCTTCTGTCAACTGGCTGTGTTTTTATGTACATGTCTTGTCTTAATGATGACATGACACGCATGAATGGGTAAATGAGTAATGTGTGGCAGTAACAAAGGAATTTTCGGAGTTAAAGGGTTTGACATTCTTGTTTTAGATTGTGGAGTATTAAGGGTTTGTTTGAATGGAATCGTAGGATAAAGGGAGAGGGGAGAGCTATGGGGGAGAAAATGGTGTTACGGTCTTTCCCTTCAAAATTTTCCTATGTCAGAAGGATTTTATTTTTCTTTGTCGAAGGGACCTAGGTTATTAACCTAACTATGAAAAATGTTCCCGTTTCGACGATTGAATCTTGCAGGTTAAGATATTCGAATTACAGATTCATTTTACCTTCTTATCTATCAAACTTAATTTTGCTTTCTTGCATATTTAAAAATGTTTAGCTCTGATTTCATTAGTTAAAAAAAATTAAATAAGTCTTAGTTTTAATGTATTCTCTTTATTGGTGATACAGGTAAAGAGGTGAAAGAGGCGCCCCTGTATCGTTTTGTGGTCATGAATCAACCATTTGTGAGAACACAGTTCTCCAATGCTACAGCCTCCCCTTCCTAGAAGATTCCTAGCTGTGGAACCAAATTACTCCGTATTATTTACTTCTTGGGTTATGGTGGGTTTGGTAGATTTAGTTATCTAAACACTACATTGTTGTACAAAATGTTCTAGAGATGCTTACCAAATGAGGTTAGTGTTAGACGTTGGTGTTTTTAAATTAAGAAATGTGACAAACATTTGAACTATTGATTTATTACAATGTTGTTGGATTGATGTAAATATATTTTCATTCGTTATTGTAACACCTTTTTTTTTTCTGAGGAGATTAAGAGTTATAATCTGTTACGTAATTAAAATCGTTTGTCTACTTGCTTACAAGTCTTTGATCGGGTTTCATTTGTTCTTGTTACAATTAAGACATTATACAAGCTTTTTACTACTGTGGTGTTACCAATAATTACTAACTTCAAACTACATTTGTTTTTACTTTTTTGAAAATGTTAAAAGAATCACTAGGCAAATAATAACGAGCGGTTAACAATATCTTGGGGTATTGCGCGCGAAGCGCGCGATACAACAACTAGTGAACTATTAAAGTGTCAAGAAGCGCTTGTAGTACCAGTTGTTTTAGTGTCCGACAAGGTAATAATTATGCCTACAAAAAGTATTGTAGCAGTTGTTCCGAGTTGGTTTGAGAAGCTAGAGGTTGATCCTTCAGATATCTTCAATTCATTTACGTAAATCACTTGCGTTGATTGAACTAGTGAAGTCGTCCAAGAAGAAAAACAAAGCTGATTCGAAGGCCTAAATCTGATTCAGCAATAGTCGCGCCAATTGATTATTGGAAGCCGGAACTACTGAAGTCTAAGCGTGTAGCCGCAGCGATTGGGAATGATATAGGCTTTATTTATTGGAGTTAGCATTGTATGATTATTTCAGAAACCTTACTTGCATCGTAATTCGTAATAATGGATCGTAAACAGTTTAATTGATCATACTCCGGACAATAATGGATCAGTAAATCGTTTGTACGAACGTGTCTCAACAATGATGCTTGAAGCTGTAACTACTGAAATTGATTTCCAAATTTCAGTTGTTGCATTACATTAGCAGACTGACTGACACGGTTTCAGTTGTTGCATCCCGCGTTTGTTCAAACAAAGCAGAAACGACCCTTCACAAATTTCCTGATAAATCATGTTTCTCCTAAAATTTAACAGTTGTAACTTTCCTAATTTCATCAGTAATTAACAAACCTGATTTATGCTTTCCTAATTTTAAGGAAAGTTAAGATTGATCCTACAAAAACATTAGTTTCTATAATTTGCATAAAACTAGTCCTAGACTGGAAGTTACTCGGACTTAACCACTGACACCCACTCTCATTAGTTTCCATATTTTGTGGTTTCCAAATTTCCATTACCCATTTTAATTAGGAAACCTCCCTCTTTATTTCTCTCTATATATACACGAAACAACATCCAAACCAACAACAACAAATACCAAATATTCATTCTTTCAATTAACAAAATTCGATATCAATTTAATTCAATTCAATATGACAATCCCTTTTCACGTCCCAAATATTCCGAAACCGCAACACATTTACGGTATCAACCCCGATAACTCAAACCGTTCTTACGTCCACCCCGGAGTTCCGGACGTGTTGAGCAACTGTTCTGCCCATAATCTACTTGATCAGCCTCCTCACCTTGATAAAGTTATCGAACCCGGGTCGTTAGACTCAACTCCTTTCAGCTATATTGACACGGTTGAAGGCTTGGAGTGTTTGCGTTCTAAGTTAGAGTTAGTTGATGAATTTGCTGTCGATCTTGAAGCTAATTGTTATCGCTCTTATCAAGGAATAACTTGCTTGATGCAGATTTCTACGAGAAAGGAAGATTTCGTAGTCGACACTCTTAAGTTGTATCATCATATTGGGCAGTATTTGGGAGGCGTGTTTTTGGACCCGAGTAAAAGGAAGGTTATGCACGGGGCCGGGAATGATGTGTTATGGCTTCAGAGGGATTTCGGTATCTATGTATGTAATCTGTTCGATACCATGCAAGCCTCTCGAGTGTTGAAAATGGAGCGGAATAGCTTGGCTCATTTACTGGTATACTTTTGCGGGGTTTTAGCGAATAAGCAATATCAGACATCGGATTGGAGGATTAGGCCTTTGCCTCGCGAGATGATGCATTACGCGCGTGAAGACACTCATTATCTTCTGTATATCTTCGACAAGATGAGGTGTCGGCTTGTTGCAGGGCGTGGGTCAAGTGAGCAGGATGATCCGTTGTTGGAGGTGTATTTGAGGAG
Organism: Heliosperma pusillum; assembly: GCA_022085475.1. Classification (NCBI taxonomy): domain Eukaryota; kingdom Viridiplantae; phylum Streptophyta; class Magnoliopsida; order Caryophyllales; family Caryophyllaceae; genus Heliosperma; species Heliosperma pusillum. The sequence goes on along the minus strand of JAIUZE010074339.1, from coordinate 62,402 downwards.
TCATGACGTATGTAAGACCGTCTATGAGAAAGAGGTGTTTGACGAGGATAAATACAAGAACTTGTTCGGGTTGGATGATGCTGGATTGGATTCAGATCAAGATAATGTTGCTAGAAGGCTGTATAAGTGTCGGGACCGCATTGCACGAGAGAACGACGAGAGTACTGGGTATGTCCTGCCCAACAAATTGCTGCTGGAGTTGTGTCAGAAACTACCAGAAACAGATTCCGAGTTGCTGTCTATTGCTGAAACACATAACTGCCATAACCACCCCTTAATTCTGAAACACATTGGTGAACTTCTGAAGATTATTGGAAACATGGATACCATCCAGAACGTGCCTGTCAACCCCAACAAACGTTCACATCTCGAGATGCAATATATGTATCAGATGAACAGGCCACAGGGTTATTATGTTACTGCAGTATATCCTCAGGGGTGTTATGTCAATGCTGGTTACCCACCAGGGTATTACCTTCCTGTAAAACGTCCCGTAGTTATGAGTCCGGTGTACCGTACTGTTCCCAATTATTATCAAAATCAAATCTGCTGATTTTATTTAATTGCAGTTAGTTTGTATTACTTTCAGAATATCCAGTTCCCTTGTATAAACAACTTTACTGAATGTTATATAATCCAATGTCATATCATTCAAATTCATCATGTCCTTGTGTAGTTTTGTTCCCTATTTTTTTTTTCTGAGAATGATTATCTACAAACTCTAAATCTGAATGAATAGCAGTTACAAACTTGTAGCACGCGAGTCTGAAGGTTCTCTGTGCATCTCTCAACGATGCCATCCTGCTCTGTTGTGTACCGTCAATTTTAAAAGGATGGCGGTTACAGCATACGATTCTGAATGTTCTTGTCATCTTCTGTCTGAGCTTGAATCACCATCTACCTGTTGAAGCAGACCTACTGCCAACACCATCCTGCTCTGCTGTGTACTGTCATTCCCTATTTGAATTTACGGTGTATTTCATGCTACTGGTTGATATTTTCTCATCCTCTGAATCCAATTTCTACATACTCCAGACAACTGATCAGTAAATCGTTCGTACGCGTGTGTTTCATCAATGATGCTTGAATCTGTAACTACTGAAAACTGGTTTCAAGGTTTCAGTTGTTGCATTGACAGACATGGTTTCAGTTGCTGCATTACATTTATTCAAGAAAAGCAAAAACCCTTAACAACATATTTCCTGATAAACCATGTTGTTTCTAGAATGAGAGTTGTAAAATTCCTAATTTCCATCAGTAACAAACCTGATTTGTGTTGTCCCTAATTTTAAGGGCAGTTAAGATTTCCTACAGGAACTATAGTTTCTATAATTTGCACTTAAGCTTGACCCCTAAGTAATCTTATTCCTACTTTGTTTCGGTTTCCGAGTCTTCCACTCTACGCTATATATACCCTCTACCTATCCCTCCCAAGGAAATATTTCGTTCAGTATGATAAAAATGTCATTATACTAACTCCGAGCGACGTTCTTCCAATCCAAAGTTCTACACCAAGTACTTTAATGGATCTTAGACTTCATGTCTACCTGCCATCTGAAAATCAGAGTTTTATCATACTATGCCTTCCACTGATCAGTTTAATGACATTAGTCTTTCCTTGATATCAAAACAATATGTCAAAAGTATCAAGTGGCCTATTAGCTCAGTTGGTTAGAGCGTCGTGCTAATAACGCGAAGGTCACAGGTTCGAGACCTGTATAGGCCAACTTTTTTGTGCATGATTTTGGCAACTCTAATTCTATTAAAATTAGAATGCAAGTGCAATACCTGAATAGAAGTTCACTATATATACTTCCAACAATCACCCTTATGATCTATCCAATTCATTACACCAAACAATTTAAAAAAGCAAGAAGAGAGAAAGAAACCCTTACGTTAGCTTACTACTTTCAATCAAAACAATAACAAAGACATTGTAATAATGGCGTCTTCAACTCATGACCTTGCACTGAATTGCATGCTTTCGTCGGAAAACAATCTCAAGAAGACGAACAAGGTATCGTCCTACTTGATTACAACATTGTTCCATGGTTCTTCAAAAGCTGAGAAGCATATCACAGACGTTGATGATGCTAAAAGAAACGTCAACTTGAAGTTGAAGGACGTGACAGTGGAATCTGATTACATCCGCTTTCAAGTATTCAGTCGCGGTAACTTGTTTAGAGACAAGCATGTTGCTACTATCAATGTTCGTGTATCTGAGCTTGTCTCATCGCCTGCCAAAGGTGATGACTACAAGATCAATCTTGAAGATTGTGCTACGTATGAGCTTGTAAAGTCGTCGAAGAAGGAAAAGAAGACTGATTTGATCCTGTCCTACAAGCTACTGAGCATGGCTGAAGAAGATTTGGCAGCAGATGTTCCATGCTATGTGGAGTCAGAGGTGGAGTCCAACCGCGTAGCTGCAGCCATAGGAAGCGATATAGGGTTATTTAAGACGGTCCCTAGCTTTCGTACTCCTTTGGTTTCGCCTAGTTGGGCTTATTAGTTTGTCAACAACTACTTTGAAGCAACTTAGTTTTGTTGTAATTATGAACAATTTTAGTGAATGCTATATATAAAACCACTTCATTCATATTCATCTGTTAATTAGCACATGTTGTCGAATCATCTTAATTAGTGAATAAATCTTTGATAAGTTTCAATGTAATTTTAATATTCTTTTTACCTTACTGAATTCTACTGATTGTTTGAGGCAGTTCTTGAATATATTATATATACATACATACATCATAATTAAGACTGATTACTCGATTAGTGAAAAGTCTGATCGCGTTGACAGAATTGTAAGTCGTAACTGAGCAGGGATTTAACTGTCAGATATCGTTTGCACTGCGCCATGCTATTCATACCGTTCTCAATCAAGTGCGTTCTCTTAAATTTTTTTCCTTGGATTTTGATTTGGCTGAATACATGAATAAACATTCAAACAACAATGTTGAGAACAAAATCAAACATGCTAGATTTAAAGTCTTAAACACACTTGGACAGGAAACTAAAATACTGTTGCAAAAGGATGTTAGGAGGTTTGAGGAACAGAGACGCGTTCCGCTTCTCAAACAAAACTTAAATACAAATACAGCTTGTGTCATCATATGCTGGCAGTGACAGAAAGATGAATCTACATGGTTTGGGTGTGTATGAGCTTGTGATTTTGTGAAGTCGTCGAATCAGCAAAAGATGGCGGAGTTGAACTACTTGTCCTACAAGGTGAGCAAGCATGCCTAGAAAACATAATTTGGCAGGAGTTGTTCTGAGAATGAGAAGCCAGAAGCGGAGTCCAAGCGCCTTGGTACGGCCACTGGGAACGACATAGGCTTATTCAAGATGCTCCCTAGTTTTCTTATTGCTTTTGTTTCCTTGAATTGGAGTTAACTTGTAGTATCACTTTCAGAGATTATACTCCGTACTAAAGATGTTCATTAGTTATCAGTTTGATAAGTTTATTATACATATGTTTTGTAGAACACTTAACAATCACTTGGCCTATTAGCTCAGTTGGTTAGAGCGTCGTGCTAATAACGCGAAGGTCGCAGGTTCGAGACCTGCATTGGCCATATTGTTAACAGTTTTAGTGAATGCTATTTATAAAACCAGTTCATTCATATCTAGGGGTGGGCATCGGTCCAAAACCGGACCGGACAGGAACCGGTTTGGACCGGAACCGGAATTGATAAAAAATCGGGATCGGGACCGGACCGGATTACAAAAATTCCGGTCCGGGACGGTTGGACCGGAATTTAGTCTACATGCCCACTTTTTTCTAATTCCGGATCGGACCGGTTAGACCGGAATAAAATAAAATTTATATATAAAAAAATCAAATAATAATAATTCCGGTCTTTCCGGTCCAATCCGGTCCGGACCGGAAAATACCGGTTCGAGACCGGACCGGACCGGAAACCGGAATCTTAAAAAATGATGGACTGGAGACCGGACCGGAATTTTTTTTCCCGGTTCCGGTCCAGTCGATTCCGGTCCGGACCGGTCCATTTTTCCGGTCCAGACCGGATTATGCCCACCCCTATTCATATCGTCGTATCACCTTAATTATAAGTGAATAGTACATCTTTGATAATTTTCAATTTAGTTTTAAACTTGTTAATATTTTGTCTTCCTTTCTGTATCTTATGAATTGATGACATTCTTTTGGATTGTAAAGGGCAGTTCTTGAATATACATACATACATCGTAATTCATAATTAAGACGGATTAGTGAAAAGTATATGATCGCGTTAATAAAATTGTAGGTTGAAACTGAGCAAGGATTGAATCGTCAGATGTCGTTAATTTCCACACGTACTGCACCATGCTATTCATACATACCGTTGTCAATCAATAACTGCTCCTGTAATTTTTCCTTGGATTGAATTGGCTGAATATACATGAATAAACATTCATAAACAATGTTGAGAACAATTATCAAACATGTTGGACTTAAACACACTTGGACACGAAACTAAATACTCGTGCGAAAGGATGTTTAGGGGGTTTGAGGAGCAGAGACGCGTTCTGATCTTCAAACAAAACTTAAATACGAATACAAAAGAAAGCGGTAAGAATGGAGTGTATCTATCTACAAGCCTAGCCCTTGAGCTAAGATATATTCTCCCCAAATATAAAGAAGATGAAACACTACATCATTATAACCCTTTTTCATGTTAATTAATCACGAGAAGCGCAAAATAAACATAGACACCAAAGTGACAGAAATATCAATCTAGAAGGTTCGGGTGTGTCATAAGTTTGTATTAAAGTCATCCAAGATGGGTGTATCATTTTTTAAAACCGTTAGCTTTGAGATCTTTTACACCTTGAAATTCATGTAAGTGAATGTGGATTCGGATTATATCCTACAATCACGAATTTATTCCAATAAATTGTTCTGGACAAGCAAGTTTGTAGTTTCAATGTTCGTGTGTTTGGGCTCGTGTCATCATCTACCAACAGATCCGGAAATATTCGGCTATGCATGAACTTGTGAAGTCATCCAAGAAGCAAAACAAGGGTGTAAGTTCTTGAGGTGTCCTACAAGCTGATCATCATGCCTGCAACAGATTTGTTATCTGTTGTTCCAAGTTGCTACCAGAGGCCGAAGTATAGAGTCTAATTGCCTAGTTGCGGCCGTTGTGAATACTACATTTGTACCCCTTTGCTTTCTTTTAATCAGTTAATTTGTACTCCGTATTACTTTCAGAAAATTTAGATTAGAAGCTTTGTAAGAAGTGTTCTATGAATGTCTTACACAATGTGATTTAATTCAATTTCATCTCGAAAGAATTTGTTGTAATTAATGTTAGTCAAAAAAATTTATACAAATTTTGCAACTCTACTGATGCGTTTCGAGCTTGGAATAATAACATGTGAGAAAACTTAATCTAAGTATGACAGGAATGCAAATATTGCTACTGCAAAGGACATCCTGAGGAGTTACAAGATACAGTAAACTCCCAAGGACTTATTCAATAATTGAAATTCCCCTTGTTAAACTTATCAGAGTCACCAATGATATTAGGCCTCAGTTATATACCTCATCTTTTAAGAGCCGACTGCAGATATCGTAAAAAAAGACCACGTTTGAATCATCACAGTTGCGGGCTGTTCGGACTTAAACTCGGCTGGAACGTCGTTGCCACTGCAAAAGTGCTAGTGGGTGTTACTGAGGAAGGGCTGCATTCTGCTAGCCCTAGAAATTACGACTGCAGATCGAATAGCTGGCCTCTGATTATTTTAGGTGGTGTTACCTGTACACGTTAATTCATTGTAGAATTTGAGCTTAAGTATGACTCTCAAGAATCCTATTCCTACATTAATCCGGTTTTCCGAAAGCTTCCATACTGCCCTATATATATACCCTCAAATCATTGCAACAGCAAAAAATAAACAAACCCTTAAGTTAGCTTACTACATTCAACAGAAGAAACAAGAAAAAAAAAATAATGGAGTCTACTACAACTTTTGAGCTTGCACTAGATTACGTCGTTTCATTGGAAAAAAATCGCAACAAGAAGAAAACATCCTCGTACATGATTACAACACTCTTCCCTGACCATTTTTCAGTATCATCCGAGAAGCATATATCAGACCTTGATGCCAAAGGAAGGGCCTATATGAAGTTTACGGACGTTAATGTAGAGTCTGGTTTTCTCCGCTTTCAAATCTTCACTCAAGGCAAGTTGTTTGGTTACAAGCGAGTTGGTACTTTCTACGTTAGCGTGTCTCAACTCTTGTCATCATCTACCACAAGGGATAAACAGATGAACCAAGTCGGTTCAGAAATGTATGAACTTGGAAAGTCGTCATCCAAGAAAGACAAAGGCGATCTGAGGTTGTCGTACAAACTGTCGAGGACACAAGAAAAGAAGACAGAGCTGATTAGTCTAAGCACGTAGCTACGGCCATTGGGAATGATATTTGGATATTTTTTATGATACCGAGTTTTCTTAATCCTTTGGTTTATATTAATTGCAGTTAGTTTGTATTACTTCCAGAATATCCAGATCAATTGTAAAAACAAATTTACTGAATGTTATAATCCAATGTTATTTCATTTAAATTCATCATGGCCTTGAGTATGAACTATTAAAGTGTCAAGAAGCGCTTGTAGTACCAGCTGTTTTAGTGTCCGACAAGGTAATAATTATGCCTACGAAAAGTATTGTAGCAGTTGTTCCGAGTTGGTTTGAGAAGCTAGAGGTTGATCCTTCAGAAATCTTCAATTCATTTACGTAAATCACTTGCCTTGATTGAACTAGTGAAGTCGTCCAAGAAGAAAAACAAAGCTGATTCGAAGGCCTAAATCTGATTCAGCAATAGTCGCGCCAAGTGATTATTGGAAGCCGGAACTACTGAAGTCTAAGCGTGTAGCCGCAGCGATAGGGATTGATATAGGCTTTATTTATTGGAGTTAGCATTGTATGATTTTTTCAGAAACCTTACTTGCATCGTAAATCGTAATAATGGATCGTAAACAGTTTAATTGATCATACTCCGGACAATAATGGATCAGTAAATCATTTGTACGAACCTGTCTCAACAATGATGCTTGAAGCTGTAACTACTGAAACTGATTTCAAGGTTTCAGCTGTTGCATTACATTAGCAGACTGACTGACACGGATTCAGTTTTTGCATCCCGCGTTTGTTCAAACAAAGCAGAAACCCTTCACAAATTTCCTGATAAATCATGTTTCTTCTAAAATCTAACAGTTGTAACTTTCCTAATTTCATCAGTAATTAACAACCCTGATTTATGCTTTCCTAATTTTAAGGAAAGTTAAGATTCCTACAAAAACATTAGTTTCCATAATTTGCACTAAAGGTTAACCCCTAAGTAATCATGTTCTTACTTTGTTTCGGTTCCGACTTCTGAGTCTTCCACTCTGCGTCTCTGCCCTATATACCCTCTACCTATCACTCCCAAGGTAATATTTCGTTCACTGCATAAAGAAAAAGGCCCTCTATAGTTAGCACACCAATCCTTTTCCGATTAAAAAACAACAAAGAACTAATAACATGGAACATACAACACAGAAAGTTTCAGTAAACTTCATGATTTCATCAGAAATCAACTTCACCAACATGGAGAAGAGATCCTACATGATTGTAACACTCTTTCATGGCTGTTCTACGAAATTTGAGAATCATAGCACAAAGCTTGATGCCAGAGGAAGCGCCACGTTTCGTCTCATAGACGTGAATGTGGAATCTGATTATATCCGTTTTCAAGTTTTCAGGACAAGAATGTTTGTACTCTCAATATTCGTGTGTCTGAGCTCGTCTCAGGCGACAGAAAGATCAACGAAGAAGGTTCAGCTACGTATGAAATTACAAAGTCGGCGTTGTTGAAGAAGTGCAAAAAGGGTGATCTCAAGTTGTGGTACAAGCTGTCCACGGCACAAGAAAAGAAGCCAGTGGTGGAGCCTAAGCGCGTAGCTGCGGCCGTTGGGGATGATATATATATGGTTATTTAAGACGATTCCGAGTTTTCGTACTCCTTTGGTTTCTGTAACTTGCAATTAGTTTGTAATTGTATCACTTTCAGCAAATTCAGTTGCTTTATAACAACAATGTAAATTTATTGTAAGATAACAAGGTTTAATGTCAAAATTAGCAATTGATTCATATCTTTGTTCCTTCTAACAGTTGATGTAGTAGTTGCTTTAAAGTTTAAAAAATAATCGGGTTAGATGACAAAATTCATCTTGCTCGTCACCAGACTAATTAAGAATGCCTCAATTTCAGGGTAATGGTAGTTTTTGTAAGTTATATGAGATGTTTATAAGAATGTGTTTTTCATATTGCTAAACATTTGTACATTGGTGGCCTATTTATATACAACCATAGATAACTCTTATGCTTATGTGAACTACTCCTAACATAGATAACTCTTATGCTTATGTGAACTACTCCTAACATAGATAACTCTTATGCTTATGGGGACTACTCCTACATAGATAACTCTTATGCTAAGCAACTACAATGGAATACAAATTACAAGATAGTGAATATTGGTTAACCTATACATTGATACAATGTATCATCAATTATCTCTAATATCCCCCCGCAAGACGGACGACCGGGACGAGAGACCGATCTTGGACATGAGCATATCAAAGCGAGACCGGGAGAGGGCTTTGATTAGGGCATCAGCTAGCTGGTCGTCATAATTAGCTATAGGGACAACGCGCATAAGACCAGATTGTACCTTTTCCCTAATAAAATGATAATCGAGAGCGACATGTTTCATGCGAGAGTGAAACACGGGGTTGGCACTAAGAGTGGTGGCACCGAGGTTATCACAATAAACAACAGGGGTCAATGGAAGGACAATATGAAGTTCCATTAGAAGATGACCAACCCATGTAAGTTCGGCCATAGCGTTGGCAATAGAGCGGTACTCAGCTTCCGTGGAAGACCGAGCACCAGTACGCTGCTTTTTGGAGCTCCAAGAGATGGGGTTTTGACCAAGATACACAATGTAGGCACCAGTGGAGGTAAGATCATCGGGATTACCATCCCAATCAGAATCGAAATAGGCATGGATACTTAGTGGAGTATCACGATGAATTGTAATGCCATGGGAAACAGTGCCAGCAAGGTAGCGAAGAAGTCGCTTGAGGGCTGACCAATGAGCCATTGTCGGTTGGTGCATGAACTGAGAGAGCTTGCTGACGGCAAAGGCAATGTCCGGGCGCGTGAGGGAGAGGTATTGAAGGCTTCCCACAAGTGCACGGAAATCCGTATGGTTTTCAACAAGAGGACTGTCACGGAGACCTAACTTGACGGACGAGTCCATAGGAGTGGGGCAGGGTTTGGCATCACTCATCTTTGCTCGCTCCAAAAGATCAGCGGTGTATTTCTGTTGGGTGAGAAAGAGACCCTTGGCACATGGTTGAACCTCCACACCAAGAAAGTATGCGAGGGGACCAAGGTCCTTAAGGGAGAACCGTCGGGCGAGAGTCTTGATGAAAGAGTCAACCTTGGAAGAGCAAGCACCTGTGACAATTATGTCATCCACGTAAACAAGCACAAACAAATCGTGAGTATTGTTAAGTATAAATAAGGAAGTATCAGAGACAGAGTTGTGAAACCCTGACTCAAGTAAGTAGGACCGAAGCTCGGTGTACCAGGCCCGTGGAGCCTGCTTGAGACCTTATAAGGCTTTCTTAAGGCGACAGACATGAGACGGGTTGTTTGGATCGGTAAATCCAGGAGGTTGGGCCATATAAACCGTGTCAGATAGAGTGCCTTGAAGAAAAGCATCATTTATATCAAGTTGACGAAGAGACCATTGCTTGGTGACAGCAAGACTTAACAACAATCGGACCGTGGCAGGCTTTATAACGGGGCTAAAGGTTTCATTGTAGTCCAATCCAAGGCGTTGGTGGAAGCCTTTGGCAACAAGGCGAGCCTTGTGCTTATGAATAGTATCATCAGGGTTGTATTTGGTGCGAAACACCCATTTACAACCCACAATATTTTGGTCGGGGGAAGGAGGAACAAGCTCCCACGTGTCGTTGGTTGTGAGGGCATTAAATTGGGTCTCCATGGCAGCACGCCAAGTCGGGTTGAGAAGGGCTTGTTTTGTTGTTTTCGGTTCAGTGGGGTGTAGCTGAGCATTAAGGTTGAGTTTATCAATTGGTTTGAAGATGTTATGGGATGCACGGGTGACATGTTTGTGGGTGGGAGGTGGTGGTGGGTTAGTGGGAGTCTCGATTTCAGAGGAGGGAGTTGATGGAGAGGACGGTGTGGGAGAGGTATGGTGAGAAGGGGTACGACGACATTGGTATACTTGAGTGATAGGACGCGAGGGACGGGGACCAGGAGTAATGGGATCGGGGGGCTGAGTTGAGGAACCAGGGGTGGGTGGATTGTTGTGGATAGAAGGGTTAGGGTTCGAGAGAACATGGAGTTCAAGTTCACACCATGCAGAGGAGGTAGGAAGAGGAGTGGCAGCGGGTGTAGAGGAGAAGGGGTAAGTGGTCTCCATAAAGCGAACATAACGGGAGACATAGATACGGTTTGTGGTTGGGTCGAGACACATGTAGGCATGTTGAGTGGGAGAGTAACCTACAAAAACGCAGGCGATGGATCGAGGGTCGAGTTTATGGTGAGCATAAGGGCGGAGCCAAGGGTAACAGACACTTCCGAAGTTGTGGAGATTGCAGTACTTGGGTTGAGTTTGAAAAAGAGGGAAGTAAGGGGACTGATGACCGAGGGTGGATGTGGGCATACGGTTAATAAGATACACCGCAGTTTGGAAGGCGAGAGACAAATACGTAAGAGGCATTGAAGCATGGGAGAGGAGCGCAAGGCCGGTGTCCACTATGTGACGATGACGTCATTCCGCAAAGCCGTTATGTTCGGGTGTGTGGGGTGGGGATGTGAGGTGTTGGACTCCGTTAGTGGAAAGGTCAGATTTTAGTTTTTCGAACTCACCACCATTGTCGGAGTAAAGGGTAAGTAAAGGACGGGAAAATTGTTTCTCAACAAAGGATTTGAAATTGAGAAAGATACGATGAGTGTCGGACTTTTTCTTTAATGGGAAGAGCCAAGTAAATTTTGTAAAATGGTTGACAAATATAACATAGTATTTATAGTTATCAAACGAGTAAACCGGAGAGGTCCATAGATCACTAAAGACTACTTCAAGAGGAAATTTAGTGCTAAGAGAAGAAGTGGTAAAAGGTAACTTATGACTTTTATAAATGGAACACGCATTGCAATTATTATTTAAATGAAAATTCTTAATGTTTAAACTGAAGACAATTTGATTAAAGACTAGGGAATGTGGGTGACCAAAGCGATGGTGAAGGTCGGCTTGTTGGGTAGACACGGCATAGGCTTGCGGAGACGACGACGATGAAGGCCAATAGTAGACTCCGTCCCTGGCTTGGCCGGTGAATAGGATAGCATCAGAGTCATATGCCTTCACAACGAAAGAATGAGAAGTGAAGTTAATATATACATTATTATCGGTGCAAAATTGAGAAACGGAAATGATATTTTTACGCATTTTAGGGACATGTAAAACGGTTTTTAAATGAAAGGAAGATGTAGAGGAGTAAGGAAGAGAAACAGAACCAGCATTTGAGATGGGCAAACCCGAGCCATCGCCAATAACGATCTCATCGGTGCCATCGTAAGGGAAGTGAAGGGAGAGATTGGCGAGATCCGCGGTGACATGGTGCGAGGCACCACTATCAAGGAGCCACGGGGAGGGAACGGGTTGAGGGGTTAGGGTCGTGGGGTGGGCCTGGGCAGAGGTGGTGGTCTGGGAAGTGGGGTTGCGGGTATAAGAAAGGACACGGATGTCGGGATGCAGGGCTTTGAAAATGGGGCAATATGACAAGGTGTGTCCTTGGACATGGCACCACTGACATTTGTCACGGAAAGGATTTTTGGGGTTCTGATTAGGTGTGGCAGAGGGCGGAGGAGTGGCAGGGGTACGGTTGTGATTGTAAGAGGGGGCAGCGGAGTTACGGATGTAGGTGGGATGGGCCATAGGAGTGAAGGTGGAGGAGTGGGCTGTCTCGGTTTGTTGAAGGACAAGTTCTTGCCGAATTAATTTTTCATGAAATTCGGAGAAGGAAATTGGGGTGTCGCGGGCATTGACCGCATCAATGACATTCTGGTACGATGAGGGGAGGCCATCAATAATGTGATCGGTGATGTCTTCTTGGGAGAGAATATTGCCGAGAAGTGCGAGTTCATCGACAGTATTCTTAATTTTGTTCAAGTACTCGGTAATGGAGGAGGTTCCTTTGGTGGTGTGTTTGAGTTTGTGACGAAGTTGCTTGATGTGGCCACGGGATGGACGAGCGTATGACGATGCAAGAGCATCCCACACATCCTTGGTGGTGGCCAAACGGTTGAGGATGGGACTAATAGAGGGAGCGAGTGTGCTTGCCACGGCACCAAAAAGTAGTCGATCTTGCCGAAACCAAGTATGATACGCCGGGTTAGGAACGGGTTCTTTGTCCTTTTCTTCAAGGAATTTGCATGGTGGAGGGGTGCCATCAACAAAGCTTGATAGATCATAACCTTGCAATAACGCTTCCACTTGGGTGCGCTATTGCGGGTAGTTAGAACCATCAAACTTCGTGACAGCATGAATATTGATGAGCACCAGAGGTTTGGAGGGCCGGAGTGATTGAGTATGGTGTTTCCCGACATTGGAATAGGGGGCGGGAAAACACGGGTTGTGGTTGTTAATCGGAGATCGGGAGATCGAACCTTTCTCCTGATACCATGTAAGTTATATGAGATGTTTATAAGAATGTGTTTTTCATATTGCTAAACATTTGTACATTGGTGGCCTATTTATATACAACCATAGATAACTCTTATGCTTATCTGAACTACTCCTAACATAGATAACTCTTATGCTTATGGGGACTACTCTTACATAGATAACTCTTATGCTAAGCAACTACAATGGAATACAAATTACAAGACAGTGAATATTGGTAAACCTATACATTGATACAATGTATCATCAATTATCTCTAATAGTTTTCAGTTTACACATCTTGTTTTAGAAGCTGAGCTTTGCTGAAGATGAAAATTTGGACGAAGTTGTTCCGAGCTGTGTGGAACCAGAGGTCGAGTCCAAGCGTTACGCTGCAACCGTAGGGAACGACATAGGGTTGTTTAAGATGGTCCCTAGTTTTCGAACTCCTTTGGTTATGTTTAATTGGGTTCATTCTATCTGTATGCAAGAGTTATTAGAAATCTTTGTTTTATTCTAAACGTTACTGATCTCCTATATAGTTCTATCGCAATCAATATCTATAATACACTCTATAAAGGGAACTAACATCGTGTTCTTTTTTGCTTAATTTCAGCTCAGCTAGATCATTTAATTTAGTTGAGCCTCATTTCTTCACAAATAAACTATGACTTCAGTTTCATTCAATTCAATTATGTTAAGTTCTTATCGACCGGAAAAAACAGGACCTAACTTGTACATATAACTGAACTTATTGGGTCACATGAGGGCATTTCCGTCTGAAAAATAAGACGGCATTATGTTATCACTTTTTGATAAAATGTAACTACAGCTTATATCAACTTGTTTTCAATAATGGTTACCTCTAACTGTAAAGTGGTTACAAAATCCCGTCTTATTACTTCAAACCAAAATGATCTGTTTGAAGCAAGACAAACTGGTGTGTGCATCTCTTACTCTCTTAGTATCATAATAGGTTAGTCATCATCATAAAGTTCTAAATCATTATAATATATCTTCATGTCATATATTTATATTTATGTATTATCATAATTAACACGTATTTTATTATCATAAGACGACTATACATGAAAGTAATTGTTTTGTCATTCTTTTTTTTATAGAGTTAATTTGATTAACCAATTTATAAATATAAAATGATTGGGGTATATTAAAATGGAGATAAAAACATTTTTACAAGAACTCTATTTATAATTTTAACGTAACTACTCTATTATTGGGATTTTCTGATCTTTCAAAAATAACGAGATTTTATCATTGAATCCTTACATTTATTTTTAAAAAATTATTTGATGTACACTACGATCATTTCATTTACTAATCACTATCGATCATACAATGCAAATTATGTTTGTAAATAAGTTCATTGTACACTACGTTGCATATGTTATTTGATGTACGTTTATTGTGACAAATCAATAGCTTCAAACCTTGTTTACTTGTAACTCTGTATTTTGCCACATAAAACTGATCATGATTGAAGCATTTTGCCACATATTAAAACTCTTTTTTTTATAATCAACCCATTTATTTGACTCATTTAAATGTTAAGTGTGTTTTCTTATTGTTTTTTTTTTATTATTAAGCATTTTTTATAACTTGATGAAATTATGGGTTTTGTTCGTTTTTTTATTAAAATTTATATTTGTATATTAAAAGCATGTTGTACACGCATATTTGTTTGTTATCACTGACATTAAAACTCTTTTCTTATTTTTACATTAAAGAAAAAAAGTTAGATTTGGTAATTATTATTCATTTAATTTTAAGAATATGTCAATTATTTTATAACATCATTTAAACAGTATTGCTATTAATTTTTTTAATCTGTGTTTTTTTTTTAACTTTCAAATTTTGTGGCTGAATATATTCTTTTTTACATTTCAGCTCACCCATTGAAATTGAAACCAGAGGGTGGTAACGGTTCACATTGTAATAGTTTTAAACCCGTGCAGAATTGCATGCACGGGAGTGAAATAACACTGAATATTCCACAATTCGACTAAATACGTATATTGAAGATAACTTCATATAATATAAATTTAAAATATTAATCAATCGTTGTTTGAACTATAAGACAAATTTGTCCGTCTCAATTAGAAGTAAAACGGTAGAGTAGAAATAAAAATGAAGTAGATTCCTTAAAAATAAGCAACTAACCAAAAGACATCAAGAAAGTTGATATAAGAAAAGATGAGAGAGACAAATTAGTTAGTGAAAATGATTGCGTGACTAATTTACTTTTCATATTGACTAATTTACTTTTCATATTGATTAAATTTACTTTTCATATACGAAATTTTCAATTTGTAATTTTTTTAATGTTTACAATTATTTGTAACATCCTTTATAGAATTGCATGGTTTATTAAATGCTTTTGTATAGTTTATATATTGAAAAATATAGAGTTGAGAGATAAGAGTATAAATTAAAGTTCTTAAATTTCAACATGAAATAAGAAAAAAATTGTAGAAAGGAAAAGAAGATGAGAGGAGAGAGAATAATTAAATAATCTGTGAAAAATGTGGGCGGGACCCAATTTACTTTTTACCTTCATTGTTTTCAGCAGCTAATCAGAAACCTTCAAATATTTCCGCTTTTATATATAGTAGATACATCAACAAAGACAAACTATCAGAAACAACAATAATAATATTCTTATACTTCTTTAATCCCATCAAAATACACAAATATTCATTATTAATTTCTATACTTTCTATCAATTAACTCAATTCACAATGACTATCCCTTTTCACGTACCTAATATTCCAAAACCACAACATATTTACAGTATCAACCCGGATAACTCGAATCGTTCTTACGTCCAACCCGGTGTTCCGGATGTATTAATAAACTGTTCCGCCCATAATTTAGTTGATCAGTCTCCTCACCTCGATAAAGTTATCGAGCCCGAGTCGTTAGACTCAACCCCTTTAAGCTACATTGACACGGTTGAAGGCTTGGAATGTTTGCGTTCTAAGTTAGAGTTAGTTGATGAATTTGCTGTCGATCTTGAAGCTAATTGTTATCGCTCTTATCAGGGATTAACTTGCTTGATGCAGATTTCTACGAGGAAGGAAGATTTCGTAGTCGACACTCTTAAGATGTATCATCATAAAATCCATTGTTTTTGTCTAACAATTTTACATTGCAAATGTAATAGGCGAGTTAAATATTTTAGATTTTAGTTTTGAATTATAAATTTCATTTTCAATTAGTGTAAATCATGTGTTAGGGTAGGGTGGCCGAGTATATGTTATAGTACGATATGTTCTCGTTTTAGCTAAATTTGTATTTACTTTGTTTTGTTACTTGGGCACTTTAAAAAGCTCAACTTATATAAGAGGAAATAAAATTATTCGAAAAAAAGTAACACAAACTTAGTGAAATTGAAATGGTTTAAATAGTTGCAAACTCGTGCAAATTGTTAAACCGTTTATTATTTAGTCAAACCCATGTATAAGACAAAATGAAAATTTTTACTCGTGCATGATTAAATTGAAATTTGACTTATTTTCCTTTACTACAAATTCTTAATTAGTGAAACGGGAGGAAATAATTTTTTTGACCCATGCACATTTAAGACTAATTAATATAGAGCAGTATTTTCATTAGATTAACAAATATTGAGTAGTATTTTCTATAGTGAAAAATGGGTCTTAAATATTGTATAGCTTTGTTTATAAGTTTTAAGGGATAAACCTAGAAAATATAAGAGTATGAATTTAGTCTTAAGAATAAAATTTCAAATATATCAAAACTCATATCAAGTCGGGTAATAAATATAACATCTCAACCCTAACGTGGCCCATTTAATTTTTCAACAACCCAACCCGACTTGTTTAACCCATTTATCCTTTAAGCATTCCATTTTCAACCCACTTAACCTGTTTAACCCCACATTCCTTAATCCCATTAAGCTTTAATAACTCAATAACCTAAGATGTTGAAGAATAATATTTCTTACTTGTTAGCAGGTTGGTTGGATTATCACTTTTAAACAAAATAAAATTACGACTAATTAAAATAAATGAGTTCTTTGTGTCAGGTTTGTGTTGAAAGGCGAACTCTAGCAAGATTTGCACAAATTTTGTATCGGATTCGTGTCAAGTCCATTGCATAAATGGGTCACAATGTCTTAATCCTAACCCGCTAACTTTTTAACAATTTAGTGACATTTTTCAGACCGGGTCAATAATTATCACCTCTATTGAAAATGGTACACGGTAAACTATTTGTTTGTTATATTTTAGTGCACATCTACATAAACCGAAAACTTACGTAAATATACTATAACAGACTCTACACAATAACTCAACATACTGATCCCATCCCTACAACACCCCATAAAATCCGAAGTACTCAATACCAAATTACTCCTTCCGTTCATTTTTTTACCATTTTTATTTTAGACTGTCGCATTCATTTCTTTACCTTTCTATATTACTTTGTCCATATAATTCGCTAATATTTTATTTTGAGTTTCAACCATAATTAAAGTATTTTAATTTTAATAAATTTTCTGGTAATTATTTATTTTAAATAAATAATTGGATGATATATATATTTATAAGCAAATTATTTATTCTTTTTTCGTGCTATATTTTTTTGTTTTATTGGAAGCGAATTATATATTTTTTTTTAGGAAATTACTGAGTAAAAGCTATTTATTATATTACTGTTTTTTTGTTTTAGTTTTAATAAGTATAATTAAATTTGTGGACTTAATATTTTCATTCGTTTATTTTGATAATTAATTAACAAATCATATTAATTAAAAAGTAGTAGTAACTCTTCTATGCGACGGTCTCATTCCCCACTTTTTTGCAAAATGTGACCACTTTTTGTTAAATAGTGACTACCTTGATAATAAATGTCATTTTCAAGTCATAAAAGATGGTTAATGTTTATTAATAAATGGTCACTATTTATCAAAAAGTAGTTACACTTAACTGGTCGTATATGCGACGGTCTTAAATGAGAATTTGGGAAATAATAGATAGGATTAATTAGCTTGTTTTCAAATAAAGAACGGAAAATTCACGCGGTACCCCTGAGGTTTGAAGTTTTGCACGATATGCCCAATTTTTACATCCGAAAATGTTTAAGAGACCATAACTCGTGTTTACGAGCTCAGAATGTGACAATTTTTTTTTTCAAATCGAACAACTTTTTGAGAACTACGAATTGAAAAAAAAAATTATCGGATTTGGAACTCGTGACCAAGAGATATGGTCATTCAAAGTTTTTTCGATAAAAGAAACTTTGAAATACAAAAACTCCTAGCCACGATATCCGAATACGACAATTTTTTTTTTCAAATCGTAGTTCTCGGAAAGATGATCGATTTGAAAAAAAAAATCATCACTTTATGAGTTCGTAAACACGAGTTATGACCTCTTAAACTTTTTCGGATGTAAAAATTGGGCATATCGTGCAAAACTTCAAACCTCAGGGGTACCGCGTGAATTTTCCGAATAAAGAATGGCAAATGAACGTGCGGTACTTTAAATAATCAAGTAAACAAAATTGACTTTTCAACATTCTTACTTTTATGCTAAGCTTGCCAAGTAAGATATGAGTTTGTTACTTTTATAAATAAGGATAAAAACATTTTTACAAGAACTCTATTTATAATTTTAACGTATTTACTCTATTATTGGGATTTTCTGATCTTCAAAAAAATACCAAGATTTTATCATTAAATCCTTACTTTTATTTTTAAAAAATTCCGATCTTTATTCTATCTTTATTCTATTAAAATAGAAACATTTACTCAATTCTGGTGAAGCCACGTCATCCATACAAAGAAAAAGGTAACAAACTGCTAATAAATAATGGTAGGGCCACTTGAAGAAATTATGGAAAATCATTAAAGTGGAAAAGGCTATTTAAGTTCAGTAGGTCTTGCTTAAGACGGGTCGGATCTTACAACGGGTATTTTGTGAGAGGAAATGGGTAGAGGGGACAAGGTGGACTCCCCCCATGTGTTCCCCACTCACCCTTGATGGGTATTTTGTGAGAGAATATGGTATCCGTCTTAAGCTTAAGACGGATACCTCGGTCTGAAATAAGAATTTGTGATTTAAGTTATTTGGCATTGCTCATATTTGCCATTCAGTATTAGGAGTTTATTTTCTAAATTTTCAACAACATAATTTTATTGTAACAACCCGAAAAGTACCCAATTTTCTAGTAAAAATATTTACTAACACTTTTCAGCAAACTTAAGGTTTTAAAATAGAAATTTTTGTTTCGAGTCGTATTTTGAAATTCCGAGTTCGTATTTGGAATTTCTGAGAGATTTCATGAAAATCCCGTTTTTAGTCATCTTTGACTTTTCTTGACTTTTAAGTCGTCTTTGACTTTTCTCGACTTTTTAAAGTCGTCATTGACTTTTCTTGACTTTTAAGTCGTCATAAACTTTTCTTGACTTTTAAGTCATCTTTGACTTTTCTCGACTTTTAAGTCGACTTTGACTTTCGTTGACTTTTCCCGACTCGCCTTGTAAGTTTGAAGACCGAAATTTTATTTAAAAAAATAATATTTTTAATTTATGTTTATTAAGATTTATTAAGATTTATCATAATTTAATATAATTATTTTGAATTTATTCGGAATTTAAAGGATAACGTTTACGGTTTTAAACGAACGTCATTTAAACTATTCCCGAGTCATCGTAAATCCCGAAAACAAAACCGAAACTCGACTTTGGCATGAGTCGCACGCCCATGTCATCGTTTTCCACTCACAATTAGATATTTTAATTGTTTTGAATAAACTAATAATAATATCTAGATATTTATCAACTTTATCGATCAGTTAACGAAAATTACGCAAATCGCTCAAAATCAGACCCGATATCATCATACTCCACACGGCTCCCTCTCCTCTAATAGACCTTGATATTTTCATTACTTTTGATTACAATATCATAATATCTAGATATTTAGTTTAATTAACTTAATATCGAATTATATTTAATCGATTACCGTAAAATAATTATTAAACCGGAGTCAATTACGTAACAACAATTTCAAAACCCGACATCCATTTTTGCCTATAATTACACGGCTCCACTCCACTCTTTACTCACTAACAACTTTTCATTTTACAACAAATCAAATTAAGATCTAAATATCACTTTCTTTAATCGTTCTTGAGCGTTCTTCGCGTTCTTCATCCGTTCTTCGGCGTTCTTGAGCAAAACCTTCATAAAACCTTCATTTCTTAATTAAATCCGTCCTAACTTATATTTCTAGGATCTCCTCTTCGCTCCCCATCTTCAAGTACGTTTTATTTTAAATTCCGACAAAATCGTTTTCAACACTGTAATTATGGAAAATCAAGTTTTAAGTTCTAATAATGTTTTCTTGTCATTTCTTATAGGGGAAGATTTTGAAGACGAGTTTGGTGACTCGTATATATTAGGGGAAGATTAGAAGACGGGTTTCTTAGTTTATAATTCTTATTTTGGTGCTAATTTATTTTTCTAAGCTAAGGTAACGATTCCGAGTTACTCGACGGATATATGTTACATAGCTTTTGGTTTCTTTAGTTTTTGGTTCATCTTTGTTTTTGGTTCATGTTATTATGGTTTATGGATGTTTAGTAGTAATATGATAAGTAGTTGTTTTTATCATGTTGTATGAATTTATGACAAGTTTAGTGTTCTTGACATTTTTTTATGATTTGTTATAATCATGATTTTTGTATGGATGATTGTTAAAATGGTTGTGTGATGATTAAAACATGTTAGAAATTAATTTGGTGTTTGATGTGGTTGAACCGTGGAGGAGGGCTGAAAACCGGACCCAAACCAGGCCGGTTCAGGCCGGTTCAGGCCCGGTCCAGGCCGGTCTGGGTTGGTCAATGGTGGGTCCGGGGTTTGGTCTTTGGGTTGTGTCGATGTTTGATTGTTTGGTTGTTGTTTTGACGGGTTTTAATTAAGTTAAGCATGCGGGAAATATTAAGAAACGGTTTTAGTAAAAGTTGGAAAATCAGCCAAAACAGCCCAAACAGGCCCGTGGGCCCATCCAGGCCATGTTGGGTTCGGCCCAAAAATCAGCCCGTGGGTCCCACTTTGGGACTTGTGACGGTTTTTGAGTTATTGTTATTTTATCGCGTTTTGTAATAATTAGCAAGCGAGAAATATTAATAAGTAAAATATTTAATTAAAAGGTTTTTCATTAAATTATTATTTATCACATGTTAGAAATTATAAGACGAGATCGTAGTTTAATTTAATATTCTTTTAGTCAAACGGGTTTGGGTATGATATAATAATTCACATGTTAGAAGTTAATAAAATAACATGTAATGAATATGTTGATTGTTATGTCTTAGTCTATGTGGTAAAGACTCTGTTTTTAGCCGGTTTGATCCAACGGGGTTTGGTCAAACTAAGATCTAGTCAGCCCCGATTTGACTGATGACCCGTCGCGGGACTCGGGTCGGGGATTTGTCTCAAGTGAGGTTGTATTTAATTCTGAATTAGCCTTAGTAGATATGAGGCGATATGATATTTGATTATTATTGATATGCACGTAGTCACATGATAGGATGTTTTTTCCGTGACTGTTTTATTATATGGTTGGTGTCGTGTTGACTAAGTACCCATAGAGAATTATGAGGATATTGCGTCTTGACCATTCTAATTCTAAATGAGTAGCTTGGACCATGACATTGATAGGCACGTACTATCTTTAACGAGTATATGTTCGCCACTGATAGCGTTTGTGTCCCGGGCCTGGGGGGCTTATCCCCAAGTCGGGGCATGGCATCCTAAGAGTTCCGCATTGGGAAGGGAGCCAGCTTAAGTAATAGCCATCTCTGCTTAGGGGGTCGCCTAGCAGAGTTTCTTGTGTACGGTTATGTCATGAGACGGGGAATGGAATAGCTGTTGTCTCTAGGTCTGATTTTTCCAAGTCTGGACTAGGCTGTTTTCCCTACTTGTGGTATAGCCTCGAGTTACAGAAGTCTTCTATTGACTGCCCTAAGAACTTATGCCTGTTTGTAGAAGTATTGGTCTTTCATGTTTGTATGATTCTATGAGTTCTAGAAGGTGAGATGCAAGCCGGCTAGGAGTGATAGAGTTTGGATTCCCGATTGTTAACTGATTCACATGATTACGTGTTGATTAGGGTTTGAGTGTATCACGGCCATTTTTCTGAGAGGAACCTCTGAGCTAGCATACCAGCTTCCCTACCTCGAGTTATAGTTTATTATCGGTCTCACATGATAGCTTTCACATGCTAGGTTATTTGTTAGTTATCTGTTTCATAACATGAAAAGCATATCATATAAAGTTTTTAAGTGTTTTTGTTTTTCCATATACATTGCTTTAGGTTAGTCAGTTTCATTAACTCGACATTTTTCGATGGCTGGGAGGACTCTGAGATACTCCCCACTAAGACGTGGACATTCCGTGTCTTATCATTTAATGCGGATAAGCGAACAGTTGGATGATGCTTTGGGGGTACTTTGACTAGCCTAAGCGACGTATAAGTATTTACCGTGCCTCTATATTTTCGGTTCTTGATTCTGTATATTATACATACCCTCGTAATTCATTTCCGATTTTATAACTCGGATATTATCTCCCCGTACTTTGTATATTTCTTTTGTAGAATATTATTTACGTTTTGTAATGACCCTTTTTATTTATGACACCCTTGTTTATGTATTTAAATTATTTTTTTCTTTCCGCAAATTTGAGGGTGTCACAGTTGGTATCAGAGCATTTTTGCTCCCGACGCACTTTTGTGTACCCTTGTATAAATAACTTGACCTTAATAAAATAATAAACTTGTGAGATAGAATGGTAGGATGGGTAGATTAGGATTTATGTTGTAGTCTAATTGTTTATGCTAATTGTTAGGAGTAACTTAATTTGTTTTGTTTCTTATGAAGATGGTTGGACCTCGTGTAGAAGAGATCGTTGTTAGTGCCAACCAGTTCCCTCCTCATAGAGAAGACAATTGCCAAGGAGGCTATGCTTGGGTGGCTAGCCAGATTGCTAGGAGCAATATTACGCCTTAGGGTGGAATATGTGTTACCTAGAAGGAGTATCCTCTACGGAAGATTTGAAGATTTATAAGCCTAATTGAAGTGAATTCCTTCTTCATCTATGAATTCTCTCGTCCTTATAATATTATGCCTGTTCCTTCTATCTAGGTGTTTTTTTTTTCTCCTCCAACCTATTTACCTCTTGGAAATTACTCTTAATAGTTCCTCCATTATACCATTGGTATTCTTACCTTCCTCTTGTAACATTTGTATGGATGTCATACCCATTTGTATGCGGTATATTATCCTTAGTCGGAAGAACTTTGAATTTTGTGGAATATTAGTGTTAGTTAGAATGAACTTGTGATTTGAGGAAATGGTATAGATCTAATTTCACCCTATGGTGGTGAGAGTGGGTATCCTTGAGGAAAGTGTGGTAAGGTTTGTTTAATGATTTTAATGCTTAAAGCTGGTCATGACTTGTGTGTAAATAGTTCATGATATTCGAAGGTGTAAAGTCGAATGAGTTGGCTATTACTTCTTAACTCATTGGTAATTTAGTCTTTTGGAATTAGAAGTTTAGTATTGGTTTGAAGACCATGCTTATGATATGTCTATTTTAGAGTAACTAAGAAGTTTCGAATATGGTGCCTAACCATCCTATTAAGCTAGTTCCGTGTTTAGATGATTACAAGGATTTGAGGATAAACTTAGGATGAAATTCTCCTAGTGGTTTTAGACTATGAAAGCTTGAAGTTGCAATATCTTTTTGAGGATCGAAATAAGCTTAATAATAGTTGTAGTTGTGGTTAGAAAGTTGAGTGATTTTTAATGTTACTTGGGAATTTGTTGTCGTTAAATGTTGGACCCTAACGGGAACAAATACTTTGTGGAATTAGGATTTGATGACACAACTTGAGGAATATCGACATAAGCGAAAACCGATGTATTGAGAGTTTGGAAGAGATAAATAAATTGATTTCGGTCACATTGCCCTATGTTTGGCAAAAGTTAAGTGAATCGAGATTTGTGTGACTAATCTCTTTGAGGTTTCGAGATTCAACTTTTGAGGATGAGAGGGTTCATTGTAAATAAGTTGGAGTAATGAATTTTTGGAATAAATTGGATTAAAGGATTTCATAGTAAGTCCTTTACTTTGTGGTTGTTAGCGGTCTTGTTTCCTTAATTATAAATATTTTGATGGTGATTTCCAATAATAGTTTCGATGGACTTTAGAAGATTTTAATTGAATTGGAATAATTGGGAGTTGCTACTCGATGTGGCATACTTATGAAATATCTTGGTAGGAATCTGATGATTGAAATGTTGAGGATATATTGCACTCTCTTGAGGACTAGTTTACTTGTACAGTTAGTATTGTCGAGTTACTATCGACATTAGAATTTTCATAGAGGGAAGAGAGTATTGGGGTTCACCCTTCGTTCTTCTTTATTCTTTCCTTCTTTCTTTCTTCTTTCTTTCTATTCGATTTATTCTTTCGAATATTTCGTTCCTTCTATCAATTATCATCTCGTATAGATAGGTTATTAGAAGCTTTAGTTAGAAAATTTAAGTATAGATAGTAGTATTATTACTTTTGCTATAGAATGTTTGAACTAATCGCTTTTGGAGATTTTTGATGATTTCAAGTATTTTACCGTCAAGGAATGTTGAGACTTGTTATTGGAGACGTTCGATAACTAGTTTTCTCATTTATTGATGTGAAAATGTATCTTTTAAAGTCTTTGACTTGGGACGTCGATGTTCTTAACAGCTGACGAGAACTTTCCGTTCCATTGATAAGATCCTATATTTATATTACAAGTATATTTTTAACAGTTTTGAAATAGACCTACATATATGTTACGTTCCTTCTTCTAAGTTTCGAGGACGAAACTTTTAAAAGGAGGGGTGATTGTAACAACCCGAAATATACCCGATTTTTCTAGTAAAAATATTTACTATCACTTTTCATTCTAGAACTACGAAAGTTTTTAAAATTAGGAATTTTAGTTCCGATCCTTATTTTGAAATTCCGGTTCGGATTTGGAATTTTTGAGGATTTCATGAAAAGACCGTTTTTAGTCATCTTTGACTTTTCTTGACTTTAAGTCGTCTTTGACTTTTCCTTGACTTTTTAAAGTCGTCATTGACTTTTTCTTGACTTTTAAGTCGTCCTAAACTTTTCTTGACTTTTAAGTCATCTTCGACTTTTCTCGACTTTTCAGTCAACTTTGACTTCCGTGGACTTTTCCCGACTCGTCTCATAAGTATGAAGACCGAAATTTTATTTAAAAAAATAATATTTTTGATTTATTTTTATTTAGATTTATTCAGATTTATCATAATTTAATATAATTATTTTGAATTTATTCGGAATTTAAAGAATAACGTTTACGGTTTTAACCGAACGTCATTTAACTATCCCGACGCATCGTAATGCGCGCAACAAAATCGAAACTCGACTTTGGCATGAGTCACGCGCCCATGTCATCGTTTTCCACTCACATGAGATAGTTTAATTCTTTTGATTAAACTAATAAGAATATCTAGATATTTATTTACTTTATCGATCAGTTAACGAAAATTACGCAAATCGTTTACAAAACTGACCCGATATCACCCATACCACACGGTTTTTCTTCCTCTCTTAGCCTTGATATTTTATTTCTTTTCATTATAATAACATAATATCTTGATATTTAATTCAATGAACTTAATATCTAATTAATTACGGTAATATAATTATTATACCGGGTCAATTCCATAACAACAATTTCAAACCCAACTCACTATTTTGCTCTATAAACTCACGGCTCACACACTCCCCTTTACTCACAAACAACTTTTCATTTTTCAACAAATCAAATTAAGATCAAAATATCACTTTCTTTAATCGTTCTTGAGCGTTCTTCGCGTTCTTCATCCGTTCTTCATCGTTCTTGAGCAAACCTTATAAAATCTTCGTTTCCTTCTTATTAAATCCATCCTCACTTTTATTTCTTTCTGACTCTCCTCTTCGCTCCTCATCTTCACTTGGTTTAATTTTCAATCCTCAAAAATCGGTTTTACAAATCAACACTTTAATTATGAAAATCTATTTTTAATTCTAATAATGTTTTTCTTGTCATTTCTTATAGGGGAAGACTTTGAAGACGAGTTTGGTGACTCGTATATTTTAGGAGAAGATTAGAAGACGGGTTTCTTATTTTCTTAGTTCTTATTATTTTGGTGCTACTTGATTTTAGCTATCTAAGGTAACGATTCCGAGTTACTCGACGAATAGATGTTACATACCTTAGTAGCTTTAGTCTTCTTTAGTTTTTGGTTCATCTTTAGTTTTGGTTCATATTATTATGATTCAGGGATTTTTAGTTAGTAACATGTTAAGTAGTAGTTATTATGATGTTTTATGATTTTATAACATGTTGGTTGTTCTTGATGAATTTGGATGATTCTTCATAATCATGATTTTTGTATGATTGATGGTTGTTTTGATTGTTTAAAATTGGATGTTGTTAATTAAAAACATGTTAGAATTAATGTGGAATTTGGGGTGGTTGTTTAAGTGGTGGCCGGAATTAGTGGTGGTGGTGAACCGGACCAGACCGGCCGGTCCAGGCCGGTTCAGACCCGGTCTGGGCTGGTCCATGGTGGGTCCGGGTTTTGGTCTTTGGGTTGTGTCAATGTTTGATTGATTGGTTGTTGTTTTGACGGGTTTTAAATATGTTAAAGCATGCGGGAAATATTAGAAACGGTTTTAGTAAAACCGTTAAAAAGGCCAAAACAGCCCATTTTGCCCAAAACAGGCCGTGGGGCCCATCCAGGCCCATGTGGGGTCCGGCCCAACTCAGCCCGTGGGTCCCACTTTGGGGACTTGTGACGGTTTTTGAGTTATCGTCATTTTTATCGTGTTTTGTAATATTTAGCAAGTGGGAAATATTAATAAGTAAAATATTTAATTAAAAAGGTTTTTTTCATAAAATTATTATTTCTCACATGTTAGAAATTATAAGACGAGATCGTAGTTTATTTTTATATCCTTTAAGTCAAGCGGGGTTTTACGTAAGATTTAATAATTCACATGTTAGAAGCTTTATTAAAATAACATGTAATGAATATGTTGATTTTATGTTTATGTGATAAAGACTCTGTTTCTAGCCGGTTTGATCCAACGGGGTTGGTCAAACTAAGATCTAGTCAGCCCCGATTTGACTGATGACCCGTCGCGGGGACTCGGGTTCGGGTGATTTGTCTTCAAGTAAAAGTTGTATTGTTAAATTATTGAGATTAGCCTTAGTTAGATATGATGGCGGATTATTTATATTTGTTTATTACTTCTATGCCAATTAGTCACATTGATAGGATGTTTGTTTCCTCGTCTGTGACCTGTTTTTATTATTATTCGGTTGGTGTCGTGTTGACTAAGTACCATAGAGAATTATGAGTACTATGGCGTGTTTTTGTACCATTCAATCTAAATGAGTATCTTGAGACATTGACATTTGATAGGGGGCCCGTACTATCTTTAGAGTATATAGTTTCATGGTTAATAGCTTTTGTGCACTTGGCCTGGGGGGTCATTATCTCCAAGTCGGGGCATGGCATCCTAAAGCGTTCCGCTTTGGAAGGAGCCAGCTTAAGTACTAGACAATCTCTGCTTAGGGGGTCGCCTAGCAGGAGATTCTTGTGTACGGGTTATGTCATGAGAGGGGAAATTGGAATAGCTGTTGTCGGCTAGGTCTGATCAGGTCGTAGGGAACTAGGATGTTTTCACCTATCCTTGTGGTTATAGCCTCGAGTTACAGGAAGTCTTCTATTGACTGTCCTGAGAACTTATGCCTGTTTGTAGAAGTATTGGTCTTTCATGTTTGTATGATTCTATGAGTTTTAGAAGGTGAGATGCAAGCCGGCTAAGATTGATAGAGTTTGGATTACCGATTGTTAACTGATTCACATGATTACGTGTGATTAGGGTTTGAGTGTATCAGGGCCATGTTACGTGGTAACCGCTGAGCCAGCATACCAGCTTCCCTACCTCGAGTTATATTTTATTATCGGATTCACATGATAGCTTTCATATGATAGGTTATATGTTAGTTATTTGTTTCATAACATGAAAAGAATATCTTATATGTTAAGTTTTGTATTTTCCATATACATTGCTTTTATGTTATTCATGTTTAATTAAACTCGACATTTCGTGGCTGGGAGAACTCGGAGTTACTCCCCACTGACTGTGGCTTCCGTGTTTATATTTAATGCGGTCGAACAGGTGGTGAAGCATATTTGGGGTACATTGACGAGCTAGCGAGCGAAGTATTACCTTGGACCTATATTCGGTTCTTAGATTGTATATTATTATACACTCTTTTATTTCCGTATTTATACGGGAGATATGTCTCCCGTCTTGTATATTTCTTTTGTAGAATATTATTCCCGTATTGTAATGACCATTTTTATTTCAGACACCTTCATTATGTATTTAAATTATTTTTTCCTTCCGCAAATTTGAGGGTGTCACATAATATGTGAGGCATATTTGAGGTTCGGATGCGTGATGCATATAAAGTCTGGTTTTGTTTAAAATTAAAGGTAATTAGAATGAACAGTTTGTCCGAGTAAGATATTTTATAATATTTGATCTCTTTAAGACGCTCCTTTAGACCTTGTGGACACATTCGTGAGAAAGATAAGTTCACGTGTTTGAACTAGCTTACCAACCACACCATGAAATAAAAGACTTAGTTGGATGAATATGAAACATGTGGAGTGGCAATAGATTATGTATGTGGAACAAAAAAAAAAATAGGGTAGTTAACTTCATTAAAGAAGCGGAGTATATAAGATCAGTAATTTAAGCTTATAGATTGTGATCATGATAACTATGGGCTATATAGTCTAACTGGCCATAAAGAGTCGCTGATTAATTCTAAATAAAAAAAGGGAGAGGATATACGCCACTAGAGAAGGTAAGAGAAGGTGATGAACACGAGGAAGAGTGTGATCTAGTGTGAATTCGAGTGGGATTTCAATAGCGATAATTACGAGGATTTATGTAGTACACGTGGGTACAATCTAGTTATTAGGAACATACAAGCTAACTATATCGTGGATATTTATAATTATTTTATCTAAGACAATAAAGGGTGAATATTAGCTTAGGCAATTATTAGTCTATTTATTATTCATACAAAGATGAATACTTGAGTAGGTACAGTGTTGACCTACTGATTATGATATAGATTGATTGAATAAACTTGGATGCTTAGTCCTGATGGTACAAATGACTGTTGAGGTATCAGTTGTATGAACGGTAGTACGAGATGACGTATACACTGTTGATATTTAGTTTTAAGGAAGAATTTCAATCATGCGAATAACACTGTGAGATGTTATACATAGGATTGTTGTCTAATTAACTGGGTGTGATATAAATGCTACATGTAGTAGAATGAGATACTATCCATGACCTTGAAATCGATTTGAGATCTTTAAGTCTCATATGTTGAAGCAGTGAAATGAGACACTATTTGTATAAATGGGATAATATAATATTATATCTCTATCTTTTATTGGAATGAAAGTCGTATGTTTAAAAAGAATAATAGTTATAAGAAATAGAATGGACACTGGGGTAGTAGCTAACTGTGTGGCGTGATCTTGTGTAGTAAGTTGGATATTTACGTGTCCTAAGATATTAAGAACAAGCGATTACCCATATACTTGAAAGAACTCTAGTTAGAGTGTGGATTCAGTAAAGAGGCGTAAGATTATGAATAATTGTGAAAAGAGAATGTAATGTTGCGAGAAGTAAAAAGAGGATATGAGGCTTATATACAAATTTTCACCAAAGAGCAAATGGATATAATATTTGTGATGAAGTTAAGGATATGATTAAGGATACGTATTTTATGGAAAAGTAAGGGACATGACCAATGGAACTTGAGTGAAAGATAGAAGTTTGACGTAGCACGATATTGATTGAGATTCTTGAGGAACACTTGGTTATTTGAGGTAACTGTTATAACAATCTGTAAAGAAATTTCGTAGTTGTTGGAGGCTTGTAGCATGTGAAGAGATAATGTTTTAAGTAATTTATACTAAGAAGAATTTTACCAATTATAGTAATTGATCGATGGAGAAAATCTAAGGGTGAATTTTCGGGGAACCCTTATTGACCCATTAGTGATTTGACGACAATAGAGAATGCTAAAATTTGTAGGCTATGTGTTGGTTTTAATGATCAATCAGGGATTTGAGATATACCATAGTTTTGTGGATGCGAGATGACGGAGAAATGAATTGTGAAGTTTTTAAATAACGGTTAATTAAGACCGCTACAATAATTTCAAGATGTGATACATGGAGTGTTATGAGGCTTAAGGTGAATGATGATACAACAGTGTAAATTCGAAGAATTAAGTTAATGACTACTAGAATTTCATGCGGAATCGGATTTAGTGAAATCATTATAGCTTTATATATTATAATTATTTAGCGATTTGAGGGAAAAGTTGTTTCCATTTTTTTTTTGAGGTAAAACAGATGAATTTAAGAGTTTTGGTTTAAAGAAGTTGGTAAGACCGCAAGAGGTTAATGGATGTTATGGAACACATGTATATGCGTAATTATAGGTGAAAATAATAAAGATAGAAGATGCAATTTGATGAGGGAGAAAGTATTGAGCGTTTCTCGCGTAACTAGAGAATGGACCAGCATAGCGATTGATTATTAACCATGAGTGGGAGATAAGTTGATTTTGTTTAGGGTATCACCTAGGAGAAGGGTTATGTGATTTCGTTAGAAAGGAAAATTAAGCCTAAACCCATAGGCCAATATGAGACCTTGGACGTAATTGAGGAGGTGTTATGGTCAACCAATGACGTCCGGGATTAGGAAGCCGAGGAAACCTTGGAGCTTAAGTATCCAGACCTATTCAAGCCAAATATTTAGTTACGAGGACGTAATGTTCTTTAAGGGAGGTGGGATGTAACACCCACATCTTTCCCTCGTATATTAAGGAACGAAGTTATACTTGTTGCTCTAGAGGGATGTTTTAACTTCGAGGACGAAGTTTGTTTTTAAGGAGGGTAGATTGTAATACCCGTAAAATCCGTCAATAAAATATAAAGGAGTTTATATAAAAAAATAATAATAATAAAGATATTTATGAAGCTAAAATCAATAGGTGATAAAATGGAAAGATTGGTAACAATGCGATTACCGCGATCTCGAGTCGCTAAATTTAATAATCAACTTTATCGTCACACATTGAGAATAAATGATAGTAAAATACAATCCTAAAATAAATTCACCCATGATAAAACAAGAAAGAACATATATAATTCTGGTGTCGATAATTGGTGAAATTGTATTGCATTTCGAAGTTGCATAAATCACCGTCTCGCGCATCTTTTTCCGTCGCGCGAAAACCCGACTCAAACACCAAATCCTAGCTGCCATAATGAGGGAAATAGATCCCCTTACCCATGTTTGTGCCTCCCTACCTACACCTCCCCCTTCCCAACACTTTTCTTTTTGTCTTTCCCATAACCACCCTACACCCCTACTCCCCCTCTTCCCAACACCCTTCTTTTTATTCTTCCCATAACCACTCCTATTTACTCCTCACTCTACCTCCCACCAGATTACAATTCATTCAAACACACACACAAAAAAAAAATAATAGAAAGAAAAAGAGATTAGAGAGAGAAACCGAAAAGAGAAAGAAGAAGAAGAAGGAGGGAGCATAAGGAGGAGGATCTAGCCTTAGCACCAAGATCCTCACTTGGTGAGAATGTCTAAACCACCATTTTATGTTTATTAACCTTAAGAACACCTATTCATTTATTTTCAACGTAGAACAATAATTAAACAAGTTTCCATTCATGCATGCATGAACTTAAGTACATAACAATTATCAAAGTGTCAAATCCGGAGGTTGATAATTAACAGAATAAAAATCCAACTTAGACTTGTTTTATTGCTATGAAAAAAATATATGTTGTAGGTCTTTATGTCTATAACCAGTGTACAAAAGTTTGTCATAATCCCATGAGTCGTTTGCAAATGAAAAATCATACAAAAAGAACATGATTCTGGACAATCGAATCTGCTAGTCCCAATGTTTGTGTCTTAAAAAGTAACTTAAAGGATTAATGACGACAAACCCTTTTACCACAATGAACTTCAATGAAAATAGAGTATATTAGGCCCTGGAATCAACTCATTTGAATTTATAATCTTTGTAATCTACTTAAAAACATTTTGTGACTCCTATTCTGACCACTAGTTAAAGATCCGTCCAATAGTACATCTTAAACCTATTTTTGGCTAACATTGTATAAACATAAAGGTTGGTAGACTAAATACTAGACCTATTGGAGTTTGTTTCGTCCCAGAATATTGAGTATTTGATTTTATATGATTTTTGCAACACAAAATGACAATCTGGAAATCTGATAAAATATTGTTCTTTAGATTGATAGTTGAGAATCTACCATTTTCGAATAGACCACTAGTAAAAAACGTTATACTAAATATAAATTCTTGATATTTGACTATGATAAACTTTAATGAAAGAAATGCATGTTGGCCTTTTGTAAACCTATATTTCGACTATTTAAACACCCGAACCAGCTTGATAAAATACTCTTAAATATTCTGACCATGAACTTAGTTTGCTTTCTTAAGAATAAAACTCGGAACAAAACGTTAAAAATGGAAACATAACGAAGACCGAGTAAAATGCATAAAATCAATTGAACTAGTTAAGGAACGTCTGGAATAATTTAGTAACGAGTACTTTATGTATATTGTAGACTCGGGATTTGTAGAAGAAGCACTTTAAACTTCTAGACCAGCTCATAAGGTAAGGGAAACGCTTGTCCATACACTATTCTTGAACTATTGAGTATTGTTTCAAATGTTATATTGTGTATAATGTTTATAATGATTGTTATTATAAGTTTGGATTATTGTGATGAAATATTGAAAAATAATTGATGTTATTCCATCCTTTGAAGTGTTGAAAAATAATAAAGGACTCATAACTTTTAAGAGTTTGAAAACCAAAACCGTTTGATCTTTTGTACAAATTATGGAGATGGTTAATCTCAAGAAGTGGATTTAATTGTTTGGAAAGGGTTTCGATTTTTGGTTTGAACGGTTTTGGTAGAGGGGTAGGTTGTTCCCAAATAATAAAAGGGGGCCTCCTATACAGAGCTTCTGGTGGGGGTTAGTTGATCGAGACCCCGTCCTCTTATCTTCCTCCTTGGGGTTGGCCCTTGGAGGGGTGTGCACACTCGGGATTTTTGGACAGTTATTGTACATGGTTTGGTGAACCCCGTCTTATCCGGACTAGGGCGAGGGAATCCTCTCCATACGGCCTCTATCCATTACTTACTAAAGAAAGTGAAGAAATGTTTTCTTCGAAGGAAAGTGTTTTAAGATTTGGAAGGACTAACTATTTTGGATCGGATTTCCTTATTTAGAAACTTGAACTTCTCAATGATATTCTACTTTCTTACGAATTCTAAATTTTAAGTAAAACTCTTATTTATTTATTTTTGGATTGTTTACCTTACTCAACATTATTGTTGACCCTCTTTTGTTTTGTCCTTAATTGGAACTGCTATGACCACTATTGTGAGAGAAGATCGTGTGACAGGTAATCCAAGGAACTAGGACGTGGGAACCACGGGAGAGCGCGCGCGCTATTGTTTTTATTGGAAACCAATGTTTAGACGATTATCTTTATTTTGCATCATCAAACTTATTCGCTTCCGCAAGCCTTTGGATTTGGTTGTAATCGGATTTTACTCTTTGGATTTTACCCTTTGAATTACAAGATTTAAATACTTATACTACAATTGGTTCAAATGTGACACATCCATATTCCGAATTTTACATGAAAACTCTATTTTAAATATAATGGATTATGGGGGTGTTACAAAGTGGTATCAGAGCGGGTTTCCTTCTTGGTTAGGTGATTAGATCTTCATATCTCTTCACCGCCCGTGAATCGACCGACCTAAGTAAATATTTTCAAAAAGTTTTTTTTAAAAAATAAAAATAAAAATAAAGGTAATTAATGACGCGTGTGAGATGAGTGTAGGATTGTATGGGACGTTTGTTACGAATTGTTGGAATCGACTTGAATGATTGAACATTATGATTTGTAAGGGATATGGAAATGGTATGTAATGTTGTATGTTAATATGATTTGAAGTGAAATTGAGTATGCACATAATATGGTGTTACGAAATGGAATAATAACTTATGATGGTACTTGAGAGGTGTAACATATTGAATTCGTTGAGATTATATGTGACAACCCTCGCGAATGCGGAAATAATAAACAAACAAGCATGTGAATTATATTGCGGAAATAGGTAGTGTTTAAAAACTTTTATACATGCAAGTTAAATAAAACGAGGAGTGTCAAAATATTTCAACTAAGTGCGGAAAATAACAAAGAGACGGAGTCTCTCAAAATGTTAACAAAGAACAAGTGTTTAGCAAATAAGCTAAAATCGTCTAGAGGTTAATCTTGCAGGGACAACGCCCGCTAGCTCACACCCGAACCCCAAAATATCATATCCAAAAAGTCAATCCATGCAAGCAACCTGTTCATTCATGAAAAACATGAACGCCACAGTCAGTGGGGAGTAACTTCGGGTTCTCCCAGCCATATCACATCAAACGTACATATAAGGAAATACAAAAGTAAAATCATGCATATATAGATATTCATGTGAGTTACGATAAGAATAAATAGGCAATCCAATATATATAATGATAAGATCATATGGAACTCAATTCCGTAACCATCATGTTATTCAAAGACTCGGGAAAAACACTCTTAGGCAACCGAATACCCTCACTAGGGCTTGCATCTCACCGTTAGCGGTATAAGGTTGATAAGATTGAGACTCGACAAACAAACCAAGTCAAGTCATGCGATGATCACAGTAAATCCAACATATTATCATCCATTCACGAACCAAGACAATGACGGTGTCCAATCATGCAATGACCATGAACAATATCATGAAATCACGCATTCAAGACGACACAAGACGACAACTCTCACGGTAAATAAACGCACTAGCATCGTGTCCCAGCAAGAATGATTAAAAGGCATCCACGGGATGACATTTCCCTGAACTCATACACGATGCTACATTTCGTATATGTAGACTAATTTCCTCCTGGTAGCACGACGATAATAAATATCCGGTCCTAGTCTTAACCTGGCCAGATCTAAACCTGGCCAGGATCTCGGAATAAACGTGTTCCGATTCGACATGCGATAAACCGTTTCGCATCCAAGACTCGGGCTTATAATAATAAATGCCGAGTACCCCAAATTCGGTAGATCAATTCACGAAAGAGGCGGAAAAGAGCTCAAGCCTCATAACAAGCGGTACGCTACATGCAAATAAAACCACCTCGCAAGTATACAACATTTAACGGCCGGGTCGACAACTGGCATAGCGTTCAACTTCCCAACAACGTAGTCATAATGCCCACTCACATTGCATTTAAGCAGTAGGGATCCCTCTCCGTTCCGACATTCCAGCCTTACGAACGTGGAGGTAGACAAGGGAATGAGAGTACAAAGCACAAGACAAAATAGTGCTCAAACCGTATCATTTGTAAAAAACCGACTCAAAGTGGGAACATACCAAAAACCGTCACAAAACATGAGAATAGGGAATCATATAAGTTTAAATATGATAAACATGAGTCAATACATGATACATAAGCATTACAACAAGTTTATGAAGCCTAAGGAATAAAAACATAGATCACCTCTCCAAAACAATGTTGTTTGGAAACCAACGAAAACAAGGGTCCACTTCAAACGGTCATAACTAGAGTTCTACATATGGGAATGCAGAAATTCCAAATCGAGGTGATAGCTTAACCTCTTACGGTTCCAACGAGATGTCACACGCCCAAAACAAGCAAGCAACGAAGGAGATATGATCATTTTACGAAAAGGGGTCAGTGCAGGAAAAATTCTGTCGGCAGAGAATGACGCGGCCTGCGTCACCACGACGCAGCCTGCGTCCTACGACGCAGCCTGCGTCCCCCAACGCAGCCTGCGTCCTTCACGGGAGTCAAGGACGATCAAAAATCAACATGTTATCAACAACAAAACCTCATTTATCAACACAAACCATCAATTCTCATATCAATTAACAACTAACAACAACCAACAACAACAACACAAGTCCTAAGCATACTAACCATAATCTAAATACGGTTTCTAACATGGAAAACACATTAAAACACGTAAATGATACCGAGTAACCCTTCACCGTTACCTTTTCGCGACTTTAAACGGTTTCTAAACCTTCCTAGTCTCCACCTACATACAATTAGATAATAAAAGATGAATATCATTCACCTTGAGAAAGACGGATAATTTAAAAAGCGAGAAAGACGGTAATTTTATTACCAATACGGATAGAGGAAGCTAAGAGGGGAAGAATAAGACGAACTTACGTGAATTTGAGCGAGTAACGAAGGCGTAGCGACGAATCTAAGCTTGAAAGAATATGGAGGCTAGGTTTTGGGTTTATTTGGTGAAGAAGAAGGAGATTGAGTTGTGAGGGAGTTAGGTTATGAGGGAGTATATGTAGGGTGAGTAAGTGGAAAAGTCAACGAAAGTCAAAGACGGTTCCAAAGTCAAGAAAATTCAAACTCGACTCAAAAGTCAAGAAAAGTCGAACTCGACTCAAAAGTCAAGAAAAGTCATACTCGACTCAAAAGTCAAGAAAAGTCAAACTCGACTCAAAAGTCAAGAAAAGTCAAACTCGACTCAAAAGTCAAGAAAAGTCAAACTCGTCTTAAGACGGGATTTTCATGGAATCTCGCAGAAATTCCAAATACGAACTCGGAAATTCTAAATTCGACTCGAAACATAAAAAGCTAATTTAAAACTTAAAATTGCTGAAAAGATTTCGTAAAATATTTCTACTAGAAAAATAGGGTACATTTCCGGGTGTTACAATCACCCCTCCTTTTAAAAAGTTTCGTCCTCGAAACTTGAGAGTAGAAAAGAAAAGTTATAAGGACCAATTCGTTTTCTCCAAATTGGTATTCAAAACATTTTCAAGGAAATGTATTTCAAAAGCATGACATTTTCCAAAAAGGTATAGGAAAAGTTTTCGAAAGTAACTCTCTTTTTCTGTGGAACGAAATTGTTCTTGTCGTGCACACAAGAACACCAGCATTCCAAAGTAAAGACAAGATTAAAATTAAATCATACGTTGATAAGTGCAGAACTAATCATTAGACGTCTCAAATAACAAGTTCTAGCATCCAACCAAACGCAAAATAGAGTAACTTAAAAAGAACATGATTCTGGACAATCGAATCTGCTAGTCCCAATGTTTATGTCTTCAAAAGTAACTTAAAGGATTAATGACGACAAATCCTTTTATCACAATGAACTTCAATGAAAATAGAGTATATTAGGCCCTGGAATCAACTCATTTGAATTTATAATCTTTGTAATCTACTTAAAAACATTTTGTGACTCATATTCTGACCACTAGTTAAAGATCCGTCCAATAGTACATCTTAAACCTATTTTTGGCTAACATTGTATAAACATAAAAGTTGGTAGACTAAATACTAGACCTATTGGAGTTGGTTTCGTCCCAGAATATTGAGTATTTGATTTTATATGATTTTTGCAACACAAAATGACAATATGGAAATCTGATAAAATATTGTTCTTTAGATTGATAGTTGAGAATCTACCATTTTTGAATAGACCACTAGTAAAAACAGTTATACTAAATATAAACTCTTGATATTTGACTATGATAAACTTTAATGAAAGAAATGCATTTTGGCCTTTTGTAAACCTATATTTCGACTATTTAAACACCCGAACCAGCCCAAAACTTTCTGTGACTCGGAAACCGTCACGTTTTACTAAACAGAAATTTCAGAGGCCTTAGAGTCGTTTTTGGACTGTTAGTATTTGACACTTAAAGTTGTAGTACATCTTAAAGAATCCAACCTCACTGCTTTTACCCCAAAAAGTTAAGTAACGAAGGAGTTATGACGTTTTGAATTCACTGTTCAGAATCTGTAAAACCGTAAAGTATGTATGAGATAATAAACTTGTATAAACCAAGTGTATAAGCTATAACTGCAGTGATATTATAGGGGTGTGTATGTATTTGGACTCTTGACTCTTAACTAGCACAGGATATGGATGTTATTCAACTCCCACAGCTCAACACAGGGAATCAAACAACAAACTAGACTAGTTAAGACTCCTTACCACAGCCTAGCACATGTAAGTAGACTTGAACTAAACAACAAGCAAACACCCCACAGTCTAAGCACAGGGATATCTAACTTGCCACAGACTTAGATCAACAACCACAGCCTAGCACAGGAAGTTATCTGGCCTGACTTTCAACTAAGGCAATGCAGAAGTTGGAAAGATTTTAGAAATGAGAACAATGCTCAAGTTTTTTCATTCAATAACAACTGCCTTATACAAAAGAGCATGGGTCCTTATATAGGCCTCAATGCTTGATCTAATACAACCCTAGAATAACATCTAAGGGCCAGGATTAATTACATAAACGTGACAAGTTACTGGCTACAATTTCAGATTGAAAATACAAAAGAAAACTGAAAACAGACAAATGCAGACATATGACAGTGACATGCTCCAGGTTGTGTTTGTTGCTTGGTGTTGGCTTGAAGCTTGTGGACGAAGCTCATTAATGCTCATTGACCTTCTTCTGCAGTAGTTCTAATAGTAGGGAAGACAAGGAAAAACTTTTGGAGATAGTCTTTCAGTTTTTAGCTAGAAATGGAAAGACTGCTTTATGCTTTATGCTTTGGGTAGGCTGTTTTGATTTGGATTTTTAGGGTAGTTGTGTTGTGTTTTGGAACTGGTTCCCTAGGACTTTTTTGGACCTAGGTGGGTAAGGTTTTAGCTGGGCTTGGTGGTAGCTGGTGGTTCAGAGTGTGGTGGTAGTTATGCCTTCCCCAAGTGACTGGTGTAGGCTGTTTTTGTGATTTTGTGGTGGGGTGTTGGTGGGCTTGTCTTTGGCTTGCTGGCTCGTGTCTTGGCTCGTGTCCTGGCTATCATGGACCCTCCTTGTGACATGATCTTGGCTAGCATTCATCAGTTTGAAACTTTCCCTTTTGTTACCCATCCCTTGCCCCCAGATTGACCCCTGGATACCCATGTAGACCTCCCCTTGGTTACCAATACTTACCCCTTGATCCCCCTTGTTGAATTCTGCCCTGCCCTGTGCCCCAGCTCCTGCTGCATCCTCCCCTGGTTGAATTGGGCTTGTCCTCAAGCCTGTAGCCTCCTCATCTTCAGAATCCCCATAGTATGGACTGAGATCCCCTACATTGAAAGTGCCATGAACCCCATAGTCTCCTGGTAGATCAACCTTGTATGCATTAGGACCAACACTTTCTATGATTTCAAATGGACCATCAGCTCTAGGCATGAGTTTGTTCTTCCTCCTAGCTGGGAACCTCTCCTTCCTCAAGTGGAGCCACACTAAATCCCCTGGCATAAATTCCTTCTTGGACCTAGGAACCTTGGACTGTTTCTTGTACCTCTCATTTGCCCTTTCTATTTGCTTTCTGACTGCCTCATGAAGCTTCACCATCTGCTCAACCCTCCTCTTTGCATCAAAGTTCACCTCCTCCCTTGGTATGTTAGCTAATTCCAGTGGCATAAGAGGATTAATCCCATACACAACCTCAAATGGGCTGTGACCTGTTGCAGATGAGGGTGCCCTGTTGAAAGCAACCTCAGCATGAGCTAGCTTCAAGTCGCAATCCTTTAAAGACTTGCTGACCAGACACCTCAAGATCCTCCCTAGAGTCTTGTTTGTGACCTCAGTTTGGCCATCAGTCTGAGGGTTGTGAGAAGTACTGAACAAAAGCCTGGTCTTCAAGAGCCTCCATAGTGTCTTCCAGAAGTAACTCATGAACTTAACATCCCTGTCTGAGACTATTGACTTAGAAACCCCATGTAGCCTCACAATCTCCTTCAAGTATAGCTCAGCAACACTTGCAGCATCCTCAGTCTTCTTGCAAGCCACAAAGTGAGCCATCTTGCTAAACCTGTCAACAACAACCATTACAGAATCCTTACCTCTTTGTGTTCTGGGTAGTGCAACAATAAAGTCCATGCTCACATCCTCCCAAGGTTTGTTTGGCACTGGTAGTGGAGTGTAAGGTCCAGTCTGGAAAGAGCTCTTGGCTTGTTGACATGTGGAGCACCTCCTGAGGACAACCTGAACATCCCCTATCATCCTGGGCCAGTAGAATTGATCCTGCAGTATTTCAAGTGTCTTTTGAACCCCAAAGTGTCCCCCTAGTCCTCCTGAGTGTACTTCCCTGATGAGTAGATCCCTGTAAGAACCCCTTGGAATGCATAGCTTGTTTCCTTGGAACAAGAACCCCTCCTGCAGCATGTACTTCCCCCCTTGAGTCCTTCCTCCTCCAGTTTGTGTGATCCATTCCTCAGCAAAGTCAGGGTCCTCCTTGTACAATTCTTTCAGAAATTCAAACCCCAACACCCTTTGCTCCATGACTGCTAACAAAGAATGCCTCCTTGACAGTGCATCTGCCACAACATTCTGTTTCCCCTCCTTATACTTACTAGAGAATGTAAAGGATTGTAGAAACTCTACCCACTTGGCATGCCTGTGATTCAGCTTGTGTTGGCCACTGATATATTTCAATGCCTCATGATCTGAGTGCAGAACAAAAGGCTTTGGCTTCAAGTAGTGCCCCCAATGCATGACTGCTCTGATGATGGCATAGAATTCCTTATCATAAGTGGAGTACTTGAGCTTGGCACCATTCAGTTTCTCACTGAAATAAGCAACTGGCTTTTGCCCTTGTATCAACACTGCCCCAATGCCAACCCCACTAGCATCACATTCCACCTCAAACAGCTGATCAAAGTCAGGTAGTTTAAGGATTGGAGTCTCACACATCAACCTCTTGATCCTCTCAAAGGATTGTTGGGCCTCCTCAGTCCACTGGAACTCCCCTTTCTTCAAGCACTCAGTGATGGGTGCTACAACTGAACTGAAGTTCTTGATGAACCTCCTATAGAATGAAGCCAACCCATGGAACCCCCTTACCTCAGTGATGGTTTTAGGTGTAGGCCATGTTTGGATGGCTGCAACCTTCTCCTGATCAACTGAGATTCCTCTTCCTGACACAATGTACCCTAGAAATGCAACCTCCTCAACCATGAAGGTACACTTCTCTAGCTTCCCATACAGCTTCTGCTCCTTTAAGATCCCAAAGATTGTTTCAAGGTGCCTGAGATGTTCCCCTCTGCTGCTACTATACACTAGGATGTCATCAAAGTAAACCACAGCAAACCTGCCCAAACAAGGCCTCAACACTTCTGTCATAAGTCTCATGAAGGTGCTTGGTGCATTGGATAGTCCAAATGGCATG
Source organism: Heliosperma pusillum (assembly GCA_022085475.1). Lineage (NCBI taxonomy): Eukaryota > Viridiplantae > Streptophyta > Magnoliopsida > Caryophyllales > Caryophyllaceae > Heliosperma > Heliosperma pusillum. The sequence continues at coordinate 21,128 of JAIUZE010074339.1, read as the reverse complement.
ACAAGCCATTCATACAGACCATGCTTTGTCTTGAATGCAGTCTTCCATTCATCCCCCTCTCTGAGCCTCACCTGATGGTAACCCTGCCTTAGATCAATCTTGGAAAAGACCTGAGCTCCACTTAGCTCATCAAGCATGTCATCTAGCCTTGGAATGGGGAACCTATACTTGACTGTAATGTTGTTGATTGCCCTGCTGTCAGTGCACATCCTCCAGGTGCCATCCTTCTTAGGCACTAGTAGAGCAGGTACAGCACAAGGGCTTAGGGACTCCCTCACAAACCCTTTGCTCATAAGCTCCTCAATCTGCTTCTGCAACTCCTTGGTGGCAGTTGGGTCACTTCTGTAGGCTGGCCTATTTGGCAGCACAGAACCTGGGACCAAATCAATGTGGTGCTCAATCCCTCTTAGGGGTGGTAGTCCATCTGGTAATTCTCTTGGAAAGACCTCCTTGTATCTCAAGATCAAAGGTTCAACCTCTGCTGGCAACTTGGAACCTTCCCCTTCTGTAACTTCCTTAGATAGCAAGATGATCACAGGTTGTTCTTGCCTCATTTCCTTGATCATAGCTGCCTCTGATAAAAACAACACTCCATTGACCTCCTCTGGCACATTGGGACTCCCATAATTCCTCTGGTTGGGTGGTAGAGGTGTCAAGGTTACCTTCTTTCCCCCATGCCTGAAGCTATAGGTGTTATCCCTCCCCTGGTGAGTGGTGTTCCTATCAAACTCCCAAGGCCTCCCTAGCAGTAGGTGACATGCATCCATTGGTACTACATCATACAACACTTCATCTTGGTATACCTTCCCAATAGAGAATGGGACCAGGCATTGCCTATCAACCCTCACCTCAGCCCCCTTGTTAAGCCATCTCAGTTTGTAGGGGTGTGGGTGCTCTTGAGTAATCAGACTTAGCTTGTTCACTAGGGTGATGGAAGCCACATTGGTACAACTCCCCCCATCAATGATCAAGCTGCAGACCCTCTCTTGAATGGTGCATCTGCTTCTGAATATTAAGGACCTCTGGTCATCCTCCAATGGAGTATGTTGAGAGTGCATGACCCTCCATAGGACCAAGTTATGGCCTGTGTCAGGGTGAGCCATGACCAAGTCCTGTATTGGTTCCTCCTCAGCTGTCACTACCTCCAACACCATGCTGTCATCAACCTCATACTCAACTAATCCCTCCTTCTCCCACTCTTCTACCTCCATAAGTGTCATGGCTCTCTTAGAAGGACAATCCTTCCTAAAGTGACCATAACCTTGGCATTGGAAACATCTGATTTTGTTCTCAGTTGGGGTGGGGTTGGGTTTAGAGCTCACAACTCCTTTCCTTTGTCTGTGGTTGATTGGCTGGTTGTTTTAGGGGTCTCTCCCATCCTAATACCACTGTAAGGTTTGTATGCAGGTCTAGTAACAGGCTTAGGTAGAGCTGGTTTGGTTTTCCCCATTTTTTCAACCCTCAAAGCCAGGTTGACAACATCATCATAAGACCACAAAGGTTGCATTCTTACTCTAGCAGCAATGCTCCTATCTAGACCCTCTAAGAATCTGGCAATCCTTTGCTCAGGTTTCTCATTGACCTCACACTGGAGAGTCAATTGCTCAAAGTCCCTTAGGTATGCTTCTACAGACCTCTCTTCTTGTTTCAGTTTGGATAGTTTAATGAACAGATCTTGGGTGTAGTCTTTAGTGACAAATTTGTTTAGCATCTTCTTTTTCAGTTTTGACCAAGACCTAAGAGGTTCCTTACCCTCCTTAATCCTTTGGTGCTTTAAGTTATCAAACCATAGGGATGCATATCCTTTCAATTTTAGCACAGCAACTTTAAAAGACTTAATATCAGAGTAAATCTTGTATTCAAATACCTTCTCAACATCCCTAATCCATTCTAATAGATCATCAGGGTTTAAACTACCAGAGAATTCAGGAATTTCTACCTTGAGATGCTTGTCAGTGTGCTCTGGAATTTCCTCATAGGTTCTGTTGCTTTCTCCTGAGTCTGACCCTTCTTCCTCCTGCAGGGGCTGCCCTCTTCCCATGCCCATGTGGCCACGACCTCTGCCTCTGCCTCTAGGGGGTGGTCTTCCCCTCAGTGGATGTGTAATGTTCTCCATGACAGTGTTCAAGGCAGCCAGCACTACATTGACAGTGCCTGCTAGCTGATCCACCTTGCCTTCAATACCTGCAAGCCTCTCTTCACTCATTGGGTTATTTTTTGTGTTTTTGTTGTAGTTAGGATAACAATGGCCTCACAACCAAAGCTCTGATGCCAGAATTGCAGTGATATTATAGGGGTGTGTATGTATTTGGACTCTTGACTCTTAACTAGCACAGGATATGGATGTTACTCAACTCCCACAGCTCAACACAGGGAATCAAACAACAAACTAGACTAGTTAAGACTCCTTACCACAGCCTAGCACAGGTAAGTAGACTTGAACTAAACAACAAGCAAACACCCCACAGTCTAAGCACAGGGATATCTAACTTGCCACAGACTTAGATCAACAACCACAGCCTAGCACAGGAAGTTATCTGGCCTGACTTTCAACCAAGACAATGCATAAGTTGGAAAGATTTTAGAAATGAGAACAATGCTCAAGTTTTTTCATTCAATAACAACTGCCTTATACAAAAGAGCATGGGTCCTTATATAGGCCTCAATGCTTGATCTAATACAACCCTAGAATAACATCTAAGGGCCAGGATTAATCTACATAAACGTGACAAGTTACTGGCTACAATTTCAGATTGAAAATACAAAAGAAAACTGAAAACAGACAAATGCAGACATATGACAGTGACATGCTCCAGGTTGTGTTTTGTTGCTTGGTGTTGGCTTGAAGCTTGTGGACGAAGCTCATTAATGCTCATTGACCTTCTTCTGCAGTAGTTCTAATAGTAGGGAAGACAAGGAAAAACTTTTGGAGATAGTCTTTCAGTTTTTAGCTAGAAATGGAAAGACTGCTTTATGCTTTATGCTTTGGGTAGGCTGTTTTGATTTGGATTTTTAGGGTAGTTGTGTTGTGTTTTGGAACTGGTTCCCTAGGACTTTTTTGGACCTAGGTGGGTAAGGTTTTAGCTGGGCTTGGTGGTAGCTGGTGGTTCAGAGTGTGGTGGTAGTTATGCCTTCCCCAAGTGACTGGTGTAGGCTGTTTTTGTGATTTTGTGGTGGGGTGTTGGTGGCCTTGTTTTTGGCTTGCTTGGCTCGTGTCTTGGCTCGTGTCCTGGCTATCATGGACCCTCCTTGTGACATGATCTTGGCTAGCATTCATCAGTTTGCAACTTTCCCTTTTGTTACCCATCCCTTGCCCCCAGATTGACCCCTGGATACCCATGTAGACCTCCCCTTGGTTACCAATACTTACCCCTTGATCCCCCTTGTTGAATTCTGCCATGCCCTGTGCCCCAGCTCCTGCTGCAATAACTTGTTAAACTAAAAGCACCAACTTGATAAAATACTCTTAAATATTCTGACCATGAACTTAGTTTGCTTTCTTAAGAATAAAACTCGGAACAAAACGTTAAAAATGGAAACATAACGAAAACCGAGTAAAATTCATAAAATCAATTGAACTAGTTACGGAACGTCTGGAATAATTTAGTAACGAGTACTTTATGTATATTGTAGACTCGGGATTTGTAGAAGAAGCACTTTAAACTTCTAGACCAGCTCATAAGGTAAGGGAAACGCTTGTCCATACACTTTTCTTGAACTATTGAGTATTGTTTCAAATGTTATATTGTGTATAATGTTTATAATGATTGTTATTATAAGTTTGGATTATTGTGATGAAACATTGAAAAATAATTGATGTTATTCCATCCTTTGAAGTATTGAAAAATAATAAAGGACTCATAACTTTTAAGAGTTTGAAAACCAAAACCGTTTGATCTTTTGTACAAATTATGGAGATGGTTAATCTCAAGAAGTGGATTTAATTGTTTGGAAAGGGTTTCGATTTTTGGTTTGAACGGTTTTGGTAGAGGGGTAGGTTGTTCCCAAATAATAAAAGGGGACCTCCTATACAGAGCTTCTGGTGGGGGTTAGTTGATCGAGACCCCGTCCTCTTATCTTCCTCCTTGGGGTTGGCCCTTGGAGGGGTGTGCACACTCGGGATTTTTGGACAGTTATTGTACATGGTTTGGTGAACCCCGTCTTATCCGGACTAGGGCGAGGGAATCCTCTCCATACGGCCTCTATCCATTACTTACTAAAGAAAGTGAAGAAATGTTTTCTTCGAAGGAAAGTGTTTTAAGATTTGGAAGGACTAACTATTTTGGATCGTATTTCCTTATTTAGAAACTTGAACTTCTCAATGATATTCTACTTTCTTAGGAATTCTAAATTTTAAGTAAAACTCTTATTTATTTATTTTTGGATTGTTTACCTTACTCAACATTATTGTTGACCCTCTTTTGTTTTGTCCTTAATTGGAACTGCTATGACCACTATTGTGAGAGCAGATCGTGTGACAGGTAATCCAAGGAACTAGGACGTGGGAACCACGGGAGAGCGCGCGCGTTATTGTTTTTATTGGAAACCAATGTTTAGACGATTATCTTTATTTTGCATCATCAAACTTATTCGCTTCCGCAAGCATTTGGATTTGGTTGTAATCGGATTTTACTCTTTGGTTTTTAATTGACGTGGACATTTACCCCTTTGAATTACAAGATTTAAATACTTATACTACAATTGGTTCAAATGTGACACATCCATATTCCGAATTTTACATGAAAACTCTATTTTAAATATAATGGATTATGGGGGTGTTACACCCAATATCTATTTCGGGTGCTATCTTTCCCGCAAATCTCCTTAAGTTTCCTCTAGGAGAGTTCGATATAATTCTAGGTATTGATTGGTTAGCGTTATACCATGCTAGGTTCGAGTGTAGAGATCAAAATATTTATTTAAAGAGTCCTTTAGGAGTTAGAATAACCTATAAGGGATCTCATCCCCGAAAAGGTGTGTCTTTGATATCCGCAATGAAGTTGATGAGTATGGTAAGAAAGGGTCACCAAGCAAACTTGTGTATTGTGACTTCTTCAACTACCTCTTTGCCAAATATTGAAGATGTGCCTATAGTTCGTGAATTTGTTGATGTATTCCATGAAGACTTGCCCGGGATTCCTCCCGAGCGTGATGTTGAGTTTTCCATTGATCTTGTACCTGGTTCCGGACCAATAGCCAAAGCTCCTTACCGTATGGCTCCAACCGAGTTGAAAGAGTTAAGGAAGCAACTTGATGATATGATTGAGAAGGGTTTTATTCGACCAAGTGCCTCGCCTTGGGGTGCTCCCGTGCTCTTTGTGAAGAAGAAAGATGGTTCTATGAGGCTTTGTATTGATTATCGTGAGTGGAATCGGATTACAATCAAGAATAGGTATCCTTTGCCAAGAATTGAAGATTTGTTTGATCAACTAAAGGGTGCTTATACTTTTTACAAGATTGATTTGAGATCCGGTTATCACCAAATTCCCGTTCGTGATGTTGATATACCGAAGCCCGCTTTTAGTACAAGATATGGTCATTATGAGTTCAAGGTGATGCCATTTGGATTGACTAATGCTCCCGCTATTTTTATGGATCAAATGAACCGCACATTTAGTGAGTACCTTGACATGTGTGTGGTGGTGTTCATTGACGACATCCTTATTTTCTCCAAGACCGAAGAAGATCATGCTATTCATCTAAGGACTATTTTGGGTGTTCTTCGTCGTCAGAAGTGGTTTGCCAAATTCTCCAAGTGTGAATTTTGGTTAGCTAAGGTGTCCTTTCTTGGGCATGTAATTTCTAAAGAAGGTGTAATGGTGGATCCTTCGAAGATTGAAGCCATGGTTGATTGGAAGAGTCCGACCGATGTTAGAGAAGTTCGAAGTTTTCTTGGTTTAGCTGGTTATTACCGTAGATTTGTCAAGGATTTCTCAAAGCTTGCTAGACCAATGACCCAATTTTTGAAGAAAGAAACCAAATTCCTATGGAATGATGCTTGTGAAGCCGCGTTTCAAGAGTTAAAGAAAAGGTTAACTACCGCCCCGGTGTTGACTTTACCCGAAGATGGTGTATACTTTGATGTCTATTGTGATGCTTCCAAAATGGGATTGGGTTGTGTACTTATGCAAAGTAGGAAAGTTGTGGCTTATGCTTTGAGACAGTTGAGAGTTCATGAAGTGAACTATCCTACTCATGATTTGGAATTGGCCGCCGTGGTTCATGCTTTGAAAGTGTGGCGACACTATCTTATTGGTGTTCATTGTCGTATATTCACCGATCACAAAAGTTTGAAGTACATATTTATTCAAAAGGAGTTGAATATGAGACAAAGAAGATGGTTGGAATTGGTGAATGATTATGATTTCGAATTGCTATATCATGAAGGGAAGGCAAATGTTGTTGCCGATGCTCTTAGTAGAAAAGCTTCTCATGCATTGAATGATATGCGGGTATTACCCGATGATCTTTGTTTTGAGTTTCGAAAGTTGAAGTTGGTGTTGGAGTAAGTGTCCTCACAATAGTGCATCTATATAATAAATCTCATTTGGAATATACGTGACATGATTAGTATATTTTGATACTCCACAGTCAGTTGATGAACGTAAATCGGTAACGCTTGGCTGACTAGAGTTTGACGTATTGTCGTATGACGGCGGTGATCAACTGATCCCTTTATGTAACACCTATAGGATGAGACCCAAATAGAATAATAATTATTTGTATACGATACAGTTTAATTAGGGCATTACATATATTTGATATGTACGTTTAGTTAAGAATGTTATTTATTGGAAATAGAGTTAGGAACTCATTCCACTGAAGTTTCTTAGTCAATTATATGATAACTGACTGAATAAATTTTACGTCTTATTTTAATACATTTAAATAAGATTTAATTTAATTAGTTGAGGTTATGCATATATTTTGAGGTAGAGGTAATTAGTTAATTATGATTACAAAGAGTTGTAAAATAAATTAACTGGGCATTGTGGGATCCATTATATATTGATATAATGGTAAAATATCACTTAAAAATTAAGTACATATTTTTTATTAATTTGTTTCATATAATTGTTATATGATCAAATTAACACTTAATTATACAAGATAATTAAACATATGATTATAAGTATTTGTAGGACAAATATCAAAAATCAAAATGGAATACATTTCACCATGTGGACCAAAATTGTAGTGGAAAAAACACAATGATGATTGTTCATTACTTGTATCATACTACAACATGTTGATTATGACAAGTTATGACATGAACATGATTATAATCAATCCTACACTCTACCATCTTACACAAAGAATAAAATGAGCAAAATGGAGCCCTCTTGGAGCTTATGAGGACCGGCCATATTGGCTTAAATAGAGCAAAAAGTTGTTCAATTTTTACTACTTCATTATGCTTATTTTCTTCTTCTTTCTAAAACCTCCAACTTCTCTCTAAAACTCACATGCAAACTAATATTCATACATATTACTAGAGTAGTAATATACAAATATTAGTAGTATTATGTCTTACTTATTATCTAGTTAATAATAAGGTAAGATTATTTGGGTTTAATCTTGGGTGCAACAAGAAAGAGACCTTCTACTTTGGAGGTTGTTTTATGGAGGATCATCCATTAATTTCATGCTCAAGAACAATAAGAAGGAGTTCTTATTGTGCCCATATTGAACCGAAAAATTCCAATGTAAGGATGTTTTGGTCTTATCTTTTCTTTTATGCTTTTATATTTGCATGCATGATAACTAGATCCTAAATCATTAACTTAATGTAATTTAATGAATTAATTAGAGGAGTCTAATTAAAGGTCTAGGACTTTCAGTTATTTCTTTTAATCTCTCTTCCTGGGAGTTGGGACACTTAGTTATCGCACTCTCTAACTCATCCCTTCAAGGAAAACTAACCATGAATATCGTTGCTGATAGTCTTCTAAATGACGAAGCAAGGAGAAAGGAGTGTAGAATTTCAACACATTGTAATGTTAATGTTGTTGAAAATAGAGGGAGAAGTGAAAATCGTGATTGGTATAGAAACAAGGGGAGTGACAAGTCAAGAGAACGATCCAAATCTCGTTCTAGAGATAGTGTCACTTTTTATTATTATGGTAAACCGGGTTATAGAAAACCCGAATGTCGAAATCTGAAGAGAGATTAAATAAATGGTACAGTCAAGCTAGATCAAATTGACCCAAAGAAAATAGATGAGCCAACCACCACTGTTGTCACCACCGAAGAAGAAAGCGACATTATTCATAATTGAAGAAGATAACTACCTTAACTTACCCTCCGAAGATAGTTAATGAATAGTCGATTCAGGTACATAGTTTCACATCACCCCACATGAATGGTTATTTTCATCCTTACCAGAAAAGTTATTTTTATACGGTGAAAATGAGAAATAAAGTTACAATCAAAATTGTTCGTTTAGGAGATATTCAACTTGTGACTAGTACCGGTTATAAGCTTATTTTGAAGGATGTGAGACGTGTACCTGCTATGCGTCTTAATCTAATGTCATCCGATAGACTTGACGACACTGGGTATATGATTTATTTTGGTGCTAGAAAGTGGAAGCTCAATATTGGTAATATGATTGTCGCTCGAGGCAAGAAAGAAGGTACCTTATATTTTACCCCTGAAAGCCTATTCAAGGGAGAGGCGAATATTTATAATGATATTTCTTCCTTGGATTTATGGCATAAATGTTTAGGGCATATGAGTGAGAAAGGATTACAAATTCTCTCACAAAAGGATACTTCCAATGTTGAATGGTAAATCTCTTGATCCTTGCACACATTGTTTAGCAGGAAAGCAGCATAGAGTTTCATTTAACAGATCTAGATAACCATCTAGAAGTAGACAAATCTTGGATCGTCTAGTTTATTGATGTTTCCTCTAAGTCTAAAAAATCTCATGGAGGGGCATTATACTTTGTCACCTTTATCGATGACCATTCGAGAAAAGTGTGGGTATACTTGTTGAAGACCAAAGACCAACTACTTGAAATATTCAAAGAGTTCCATGTCTTAGTGGAACGCTAAACGGGCAAGAAGTTAAAGTGTATCTGTACTGACAATAGTGGTGAATGTCGTGGTCCATTTGAAGTCTATTTCAAGTCTTTTTGTATCAGACTTGAGAAGTGTAACACCCCTATTTACCTGGCCAAGCTAAATGGAAGTATTACCATCACGGTTCCCCGAGGTAGTACATATCATAACGTCAATCTAAAATAATTAATTTATTTTATTAAGTGAATGTTCAAAAGATGCAATCCAAAACTCATTCTAATACAAAATAACAATACGACCCAACTACTACATGAGGACTCGATAAGTCGTCCGCATCTAAGCCCGCCATCAAGAACCACATTGATTATTATCAATCAAATACATGTCAACTAGTCACCATATGCCGGTAATATCGTATAGATCACATTGGAGATACAAAACAATTTCAACACACGGTCAGTCAACATATACATAATCAATCACAAGTGTAACCGTAATATGATCATCACACATATCCGATGTTAACAAGTAGCGCGCTGGTGGGGTTGTCGCGCACCCCAGTCAGAAATAAATAACCCTTGGACTAGGCTAATAACATGAGAAATGTAATTAGGGAAGTAAGGGGTCGATCTCGGGGAAACGGGAGTTTCTTTTTATAATGATTTTGTGATGATTCATTTACCTTATAACGAATATTGAATATGGTGGTTTGTAAACAATAGGAAAGCATAAACACAAATAAGATTATGATTATAATAAAGATAAAAAGATCTAGGGAGATAGGTTTGTACATGCAGATTAGTTTATGCCAATTTGGAGTGTAGAAATCATGCAATTGGTTCATTATTTAGGTCATACATCATCTTTCAAATTGTTGTTACCATAGTACAAGGTGTAGCGAGCTTTCACATTTAACTAGTTTAAACTACCATGCGATGCTTTGTCTATTCAATTCCCGTCTATCGATCTTAGGGAAATATTAGATTTAATCAAAGATTGTGATCAAGAATCATCAATGAACAATACAATCCAAGCATACATAGAATAATGATACAAATGCAACAATTTCTATTCCAACAATTTCAATTACCAATCATACATGACTTCCCCTATTCCCCAAGGAAAAGAGTTGCTCACTCATGATTGAACATGACATTATTATCTTATTAAGGTGAATTAGATTAGAAATGGGTGACATATGGATGAATGTCAAGGATCTATTGTGATGATAAAAATGGTGAAAAGGATATCAACAATTGTAAAACAACAACTTAGATCATAACACAAATAAACGATTAAATTCATTAAAGTGCAGTAAGAAATGAATATATAGAAATCGATTAAGGACGGAACCGTTACTTCTATAAAGGATTAGGATAGAGCTTGATCATCCAAGAACATTTGTGGGAAATATCGGTATATTTCATACATGAAATTTAAGGATTATAACGAAATTATAATATATGAAATACGAGTCATAAACGAAAAGCATAAAGATTAGAATCAACCTTTGGTCCTAGCAATAGGGCCTAAGAACAAATATCGAGATCGATATTCTCCTAATTGTTGCACCCAAGATGCTCTGAGAAATGCCTTTGCTTGTGCTAGAATGAACACCAAAATTACAGATAATTTTAGTGAAAGTAATTGCGATGATGAGAAAGTAGAGAAGAAGAGTTTATATAAAACTCTCCTCCTCTCCTATTTGGACTGTCCAACTAGTAGTAGAGTAGAGGGAGGAGTCTTCCCTCTTTTTCTTCTACTTGTTTTAGGTAGTGGAGTCAAGATAGGAGTCTTCCCTCTTTTATTTATTTAATGTATAATATGTGTATGTATTATTATTGTCATTTGTCACATATTAATAAGTCCATACAACATTTTGTAGTCGATTTATTAATACCAGTCTGACATCATTTTTTATGACAATTTCGTATAATATATACGTCAATTATAAATATCGTATATTTATAATTTAATAATTAAATATAACAGTTTATATTTAATTATGAATTAACATTTAATTCGTTTAAGCTTACATTATTTAATCGTATTAAATAATTACATTATATACATTAGTTAGATATAACAGTTTATATTCAATTCCGAATTAACATTTAATTCGTCTCAGCTAGTATTATTTAATCGTATTAAATAATCGTATAATCATTACATTGACTAACCTTTTAGTCATATACATCGACTAACCTTTTAGTCATATAAGGCATCAATATGATTATATTATTCATATAATCATATCTCTCAAACACATCCTTCAGGTGTGACTTTTAGGGACCAGTTGATCACCGCCATTAAAATGACAATAACGTCAAACTTTTAGCAAGCCAACCGTTATCGATAAACGTTAATCAACTGATAAGAATACTAAGTATACCCTGTGAACCTGTAAGAGATTTATACACGTTATCACACTAACTGTGGAGGACACTAGCTCCAACAATCTCCCACTTGTCCTTACACGTGTATGTGCGATAACCGATTCTCATATCCAAAATTTCTCCCACTCAATGTAAAACAATTTGCAAAGTCCGTATTTACAAAGGTCGTATTTTACAAGTGATCTATATCAAGAGTGGTTTTCCCGACTAGAGAGTAACCTAACTCATAAACGAATCATTATTCGAGCATGGTCATGCATTTCAGTTACAACTCCTCGAGTGGCCCTGAGAAATTACAAAACCTGATAAAGGTTGGATAGTTTCTCCAACTCGAATTCTGCAGATACAAGCACAGTATGAAATGACCCAGTAAAATATACTTAACCTCCTGTTGTGGTCGACCATGAGAATGAAACCAAAGTCACCCAAAAACTGCCTTAATCTCAAGAGACAGTCGATAGTCAAAAGAATCGACTCTAGAAACAATATGGACGTACTATCCACGACCTGGCACCGAATGTTCTTACATATTTAGGACTCCATAACGTTGTCACGATGTCCTACGAGGTATCTTTATAACTCGTATCTGTGATCGATCAGTCAAGCGTTTGACTTATGACTCGTTGAACCCACCATCAATCAACTTCACAATATAATTGCCAGAGTTATCAACTCATATGGGCGATTACGGACCAAAACAAATATAATGTAATTCAGTTCACTTTGTGGCGTTCAATGTTGTTGTACAATCCACATGAAAAACAAAATATGAAACAATACGATGATGTTATGAATAGTATATGGAAAAAAGACATTTATCTAATCCATATAAACAACTACTACAACTCAGGAACCCATTTAATTCCCATGGAAATAATGTGCCCTTCATGCTTATCATATTTTAACGGTTTAGTGAGAGGGTCCGCGATGTTGTCATCCGAAGCAATCTTGTCTATCACTATCTCCTTTTGCTCCACGTAATCACGGATCATGTGAGTCTTCCGAAGTACATGTCTAGACTTGTTGCTAGACTTAGGCTCCTTAGCTTGGAAGATGGCACCTCTATTATCACAATATATGGTGATTGGGTCATTCGAACTAGTAAATACGGTTATTCCTTGTAAGAACTGACGCATCCATATAGCTTCCTTTGCAGCTTCCGAAGCGGCATAGTACTCGGACTCAATTGTAGAATCTGCTATAACACTTTGTTTGGAACTTTTCCAACTAACCGCAGCGCCATTAAGAGTAAAGACGAATCCAGACAGAGATTTCGAGTCATCTCAATCCGTTTGGAAGCTAGCATCCGCGTAACCGATTGCGCACAGCTTAGTATCTCCTCCATAAGTCAATACCCAATCTTTAGTCCTTCGTAAGTACTTAAGGAAGTTTTTAACAACTATCCAGTGTGTTTCACCTAGATTGCCTTGGTACCGACTCGTCATACTCAATGCATATGCCACGTCTGGACGTGTGCATATCATGGCATACATGATCGATCCTATGGCTGAAGCATAAGGAACACGACTCATACGCTCGACCTCTTCCGATGTCTTGGGTGCCTGAGTTTTACTCAAATGCATCCCAGAAGTTATTGGAAGGTACCTATTCTTGGAGTTGGTCATGATGACCCTTTCAAGAATCTTATCTATATAAGACTCCTGACTGAGTGATAACATCCGTCGTGATCTATCTCTATAGATACGGATCCTCAATATGTGTTATGCCTCACCCAGATCTTTCATCTGGAAATAATTCTTTAACCATACTTTTACAGAAGATAAGAGAGGAATGTCATTCCCACTCAAGAGTATGTCATCGACATACAATATCAAAAAGACAATCTTACTCCCACTCGACTTGACATACAAGCATGGTTCCTCGACCGATCGAGTGAAACCATTCTCTTTTATCACCTGGTCAAAACGATGATTCCAACTCCGAGAAGCTTGCTTAAGTCCATAAATGAAACGCTTAAGCCTGCACACTTTCTTAGGATTTTTAGGATCAATGAAACCTTCAGGCTGTACCATGTACAATTCCTCCTCCAAATAACCGTTTAAGAAGGCGGTTTTCACATCCATCTGCCAAATTTCAAAGTCATGAAAAGCGGCAATCGCTAAGATTATCCGAATAGAACGTAGCATAACTACGGGTGCAAAGATTTTATCATAATGCAATCCTGGTACTTGAGTGAAACCTTTTGCCACTAGTCGTGCCTTATAGGTGTCTGGTTGTCCTTCTACAGAATGCTTTATCTTATAAAGCCATTTGCGCTGAAGAGGTCGTTCCTTATCAGGCAAATCAACCAGATCCCATACGTCATTCTCAAACATGGAGTCCATCTCGAATTGCATGGCTTCAAGCCATAGCTTAGAGTCGGAACTGGTCATGGCACCTTTATAGGTAGCGGGTTCGTTACTCTCTAGAAGCAAAATGTCATCTCTATCATTCTTCTTGACAATACCAATGTATCCGTCTGGAGGAATGAAGACTCTACCCGACCTCCTAGGTTCCTTAGGAATATTAACCGTAGCAGAAGTTGAAGGAACATCTTCCTCCATCGGTTGCTCGGTTGTTGGTTCTTGAATCTCCGACAGATCGAAGGTTCTATTACTTGACTTGTTCTCGAGAAACTCTTTCTCTAAGAACTTTGCACTAGCCGCAACAAAAACTCGATGTTCGGTAGGCGAATAGAAGTAATGACCAAACATTCCTTTTGGATAAGCAATAAAGTATGTCTTGACCGATCGCGGGCTGAGCTTATCCTCGTGTCTCCACTTGACATAAGCCTCGCAGCCCCAAACGCGAATAAAGGACAAGTTAGGGACCGTTCTCTTCCATATCTCATATGGAGTCTTGTCTACAGCTTTAGACGGACTTCGGTTAAGTATAAGAGCAGCTGACAAAAGAGGAAAACCCCATAGTGAATCAGGTACTACCGTGTGACTCATCATGGATCGAACCATATCAAGTAATGTTCGATTTCTCCGTTCGGACACACCATTTAATTGAGGTGTTCCGGGTGGAGTTAACTGTAATACTATGCCACAGTCTTTAAGGTGTTGATCAAACTCATTTGAAAGATATTCGCCACCACGATCTGATCGAAGTGCTTTAACCTTTCTTCCCAGTTGGTTCTCAACCTTATTCTGGAATTCCTTGAACTTTTCAAAAGACTCACTTTTATGCTTCATTAAGTAGACATATCCGTATCTACTCAAATCATCCGTGAAAGTGATAAAATATCTATAGCCGTCTCTTGCGTTGATTGACATATGTCCACATACATCAGTATGTATGAGTCCTAATAGGTCATTAGCACGAATTCCAACACCTTTGAAGAAAATTCGAGTCATTTTGCCAATAAGACATGATTCACACGTGCCAAATGATTCGTAATCAAATGGGGAGATAGTCCCATTCTCAATGAGCTTCTTTACACGTTTTTCATTTATTTGTCCCATACGACAGGGCCATAGATAAGTTTGATCTTTGTCACCAACCTTTACTTTCTTATTATTCACATGTAATATGTCTGTGGTTTGAACTAAGATATAAATGTCATTCATGGAAACTGCTTTGCCATAAACCATTTCATTCAAAGAGAAAATACAGCTATTGTCTTTTATTGAAAATGAAAAACCGTCTTTATCAAGCACGAAAACTGAAATAATGTTCTTAGATAAACTGGGTACATGGTAACAGTTATATAAATACAACTCAAATCCACTCGGGAGTTGGATTACATATGTTCCCATTGAGACTGCAGCAACTTTTGCTCCATTCCCGACTCGCAGGTCCACATCACCCTTTGCGAGAGGTGTGATGTTTTTTAGGCCCTGCAAATGATTACACAGATGAGAACCACAACCAGTATCAAGTACCCAAGTTCTGAAACTTGCATGGTTAATCTCAATCATATGATTATAAGATGACATACCAACAGGAGTGACGCGGCCTGCTTTTATGTCTTCACGGTACACGGGACAGTTCTTCCTCCAATGCCCAGTCTTGTGGCAATGGTGGCACTCAATGTCACTGTCCTTGCTCTTTGCCTTGCCTTGTGAGCTACTAGTCTCACCAGGCCCACTCTTACCCTTTCCTGACTTTTTAAACTTTGGCTTCCCTACATTTAGGTCGCCATGAGCCTTGCCCTTACCTTTGTTCTTGTTGGAAATCATGAGAACATCTTGCTTCATTCTCCCACTCAATTTTAGATCCTTCTCGGTCTGTACGAGAAGTGAGTGTAGCTCATGAAGACTTTTCCTCATGTCATTCATGTAGTAATTTGCCCTGAAAAGGGCAAAACCATCATGAAGTGAATGAAGCACACGGTCAATGACTATGCTCTCACTGATTTTGCAATCAAGTGCCTCTAGTTTCTCGACATTCTCAATCATATCAAGAATGTGTGGGCTAACCAGTTGGCCCTTCTGGAGTTTCGCCTCAAAGAAGCGACAGGTATGCTCATAGGTAACGATTCTCGGTGCTTTTGAGAATTCGTTAGTGAGCGTGGTGAAAATCTTATTTGCACCTTGGGCAATGAAGCGTCTTTGCAAATTGGTTTCCATTGCAACGATGAGTACGTTCTTTATCTCACCCGCTTCCATAACGAAGTCACTATAAGCAAGTGACTCGTTAGCTCTCGCATTGGGGCCTGAGTTTGGCGGTATTGGCTCAGTCAAGTACTGGAGCTTGCCGTCAGCAATGGCTGCATTCCGTAATGCCGCCTCCCAGTCCGCAAAGTTGGACCCGTCATTCTTCAGTCGCGTGGACTGATTCATGTGGTCCATGAAAGTTTTAAGCCAGGACTCGCATGCGAGTGTGACACTTGGCATAGGGACATCATTATGGCCATCCATTTGTTATAGCAGTATTATCAATATAAGACGAATTCTACACTGCGAAAAAGAAGAAAAATATAATAATAATACTCATCGATATGAATTAAGTCTAGTGCAAAAACTTGTTTAATGCGAAGACTGAAGCATTTATACAATTGACCTCCCTCAAGAATTATATAAATGATCCCAATACTCAATTATCTAAAAATTGATAAGCCAACCTCTTGGCTAATTCTACCTTTAGAATTCTTCGTCGATACAATTTTATCTTTAGTCCATCATAATCACGAGAAACTCTTCGGATTATAATGTTGAGATAAAATAAGTCAACACATACTACTTACCCAACGTAGAAGGGGTCATATGGAGAGTAAGGTCCTATATGCCTACCGACGAAGAAGAGATTCATAGTAGTTTGGCCTATAAAGACTAGTCTCAATTTTAGGTTTTAGAAGAAGATCCCATCAACTTTATTTTAATTCATTTTACTTGAAAGAATATCTAGCATGCAAGAATGAATAAACTAAGATGATGGCTTTAATTCGTGTGACATCATTATGTCCATGATAACTAACATCCAAACTATATGAGTCAAGTTTCATTCATTTTTAGTAGTAGGTGGTTTGGTATAGGCGGAATATGATGCACTAACTATCATGTGAAGAAAAGCAACAAGAACGAAAAATACGTAAAATTATAAAGTCCTAGTGTGGCCTATCTACCAAAATGAACAAAAATACAACTTTGGAATCCATCCTAAATTGGACCCGAAAAGCTTGTCTTGATGTTCCATCTTGGTCCATGTAGCGGGAGTGAGCAATCCGATCTCCATCTTTAGTCTTCTCAAAATACATTTAATAAATTAGAAAATATAAACCTATTTACATTCTAATTTAAAACATTATTTCAAAGAAAACAAAAGGAGATTCGAGATCTCAAAATTACTTCAAGATCATGTTTCCATCATTACGAAAACATAATCAAGTAAGGCCACACTAGGTAATACAAATTGCAACAAATTGCAAAAATACGTAAATAAACCATTCAACAAATCATTCAACAAAATAAAATGCATCAACAATAAATTAGTCATTCAAGACATAATTCCTTAATTATGTAGAGTAATTTATCCAAACCACCTAATTTAAAATGATCAAAATTATGTAATAATTCTTTAATTACTCACAATAATTCCAATCAAACGTAATCCATTTTTAATTCATATTATCGTATAATATGAATTAATCCAACATTATTTTAAACCATTTTAAAATAATTGGGTATCCAATAATTGTGAACTTTTTCACAACAACAATTATACATTATCAATATAATGCATAAAAGAAAAAAATTCGGCCAACATAAAAAAAAAAACCAAAAACCGAAACAAAATTTTTTTTTTATAAGCCACGACCTGTATTTTTTTTTACAAATTAAACATAATAATTTGATGTTGCTAATATTACAAGATTGGTACATTTATCAACATTTAATCATTATTAAACATTGATACAAACTAGATGATTCAATTTAACATTTTAAAATGAATATCTAAATCATGATTAAATCGATTATCTTAAGATTTGACTTATAATATTTGATTTGAACATCGTTAAAACTAATGAATCATGATGCAAAACAACAATTTAACATCATGTAAACCGAAAATATATAGCAAAACAAATGTTCATAAACATTCAAAACAATTTCAATTTACATTTTAATTTAATCTTTATTAAATTAAAACATCTACAAATTTATCATATTGTCATCTTAACATTTTAAAACAACAATATCAATAAATCAAAATGAAAAAAAAAAAATACACGGTTGTAAAAAAAAAAAAATTGAGTCGAAATAAGATTTTTTTTTTTTTATCATTCATGAAAAATTATATAAAATAATTTCGTAGCCTTGGCTCTGATACCACTTGTGGGAAATATCGGTATATTTCATACATGAAATTTAAGGATTATAACAAAATTATAATATATGAAATACGAGTCATAAACGAAAAGCATAAAGATTAGAATCAACCTTTGGTCCTAGCAATATGGCCTAAGAACAAATGTCGAGATCGATATTCTCCTAATTGTTCCACCCAAGATGCTCTGAGAAATGCCTTTGCTTGTGCTAGAATGAACACCAAAATTACTGATAATTTTTGTGAAAGTAATTGTGATGATGAGAAAGTAGAGAAGAAGAGTTTATATAAAACTCTTCTTCTCTCCTATTTGGACTGTCCAACTAGTAGTAGAGTAGAGGGAGAAGTCTTCCCTCTTTTTCTTCTACTTGTTTTAGGTAGTGGAGTCAAGATAGGAGTCTTCCCTCTTTTATTTATTTAATGTATAATATGTGTATGTATTATTATTGTCATTTGTCACATATTAATAAGTCCATACAACATTTTGTAGTCGATTTATTAATACCGGTCTGACATCATTTATTATGACAATATCGTAATATATACGTCAATTATAAATATCGTATATTTATAATTTGCTAATTAAATATAATAGTTTATATTTAATTACGAATTAACATTTAATTCGTTTAAGCTTACATTATTTAATCATATTAAATAATTACATTATATACATTAATTAGATGTAACAGTTTATATTCAATTACGAATTAACATTTAATTCGTCTCAGCTAGTATTATTTAATCGTATTAAATAATCGTATCATCATTACATTGACTAACCTTTTAGTCATATACATCGACTAACCTTTTAGTCATATAAGGTATCGGTATGATTATATTATTCATATAATCATATCTCTCAAACACATCCTTCAGGTGTGACTTTTAGGGACCAGTTGATCACTGTAACACCCGGAAATGTACCCTATTTTTCTAGTAGAAATATTTTAAGGATACTTTTCAGCAAATTTAAGTTTTAATTTAGAATTTAATGTTTCGAGTCGAATTTAGAATTTCCGAGTTCGTATTTGGAATTTCCGCGAGATTCCATGAGAATCCCGTCTTAAGTCGTCTTTGACTTTTCTTGACTTTTAAGTCGTCTTTGACTTTTCTTGACTTTTAAGTCGTCTTTCACTTTTCTTGACTTTTATGTCGTCTTTGACTTTTCTTGACTTTTGAGTCGTCTTCGACTTTTCTTGACTTTTAAGTCGTCTTTGACTTTTCTTGACTTTTGAGGCGTCTTTGACTTTTCTTGACTTTTAAGTCGTCTTTGACTTTTCTTGACTTTTGAGCCGTCTTTGACTTTCGTTGACTTTTCCGACTCACCCTTTACTTATACTCCCTCATACTCCTTAACCTAATTCATTCACACAAACCCAACCTTTCTTCCTCCTTAAGAAATCCCCAAAACTTTCCCTCTTTGATTTCGATCTTAGATTTCGCCTAGCTCAATCGTTTCTTGTTGGAATTTCCGTAAGTTCGTCTTATTCTTCCCCTCTTAACTTCCTCTATCCGTATTGATATTAAAATCATCGTCTTTCTCGCTTTTTATATTATCCGTCTTTCTCAAGGTGAATGATATTCATCTTTTATTATCTAATTGTTTGTAGGTGGAGACTAGGAAAGCTTAGTAACCGTTTAAAGACGCTTAAAGGTAACGGTGAAGGGTTACTCGATATCATTTACGTGTTTTATGTGATTTTTAGGAATAGAAACCGTATTTAGATTATGGTTAGTATGCTTAGGACCTGTGTTGTTGTTGATGGATGTTGTTAGTTGTTAATTGATATGAGAATTGATGATTTGTGATGATAAATGAGGAGTTTGTTGTTGATAACATGTTGATTTTTGATCGTCCTTGAATCCCGTGAAGGACGCAGGCTGCGTTGGGGGACGCAGGCTGCGTCGTAGGACGCAGGCTGCGTCGTGGTGACGCAGGCTGCGTCATACGCTGCCAACATAAATTTTCCTGCACTGACCCCTTTTCGTAAAATGATCATATCTCCTTCGTTACTTGCCTGTTTTGGGCGTGTGACATCTCGTTAGAACCGTAAGAGGTTAAGCTATCACCTCCTCTTGGAATTTCTGCATTCCCATATATAGAACTCTAGTTATGACCGTTTGAAGTAGACCCTTGTTTTCGTTGGTTTCCAAACAACGTTGTTTTGGAGAGGTGATCTATGTTTTTATTCATTATGCTTCATAAACTTGTTCTAATGCTTATGTATCATGTATTGACTCATGTTTATCATATTTAAACTTATATGATTCCCTATTCTCATGTTTTGTGACGGTTTATGGTATGTTCCCACTTTGAGTCGATTTTTACAAATGATACGGTTTGAGCACTTTTTTGTCTTGTGCTTTGTACTCTCATTCCCTTGGCTACCTCCACATTCGTAAGGCTGGAATGCCGGAATGGGGTGGTATCCTACTGCTTAAATGCATGTGTTAGTGGGCATACGACGACGTTGTTGGGAGGCGAACGCTATGCGTTGATCGACCCGGCCGTCAAATGTTGTGTACTTGCGAGGTGGTGTTATTTGCATGTAGCGTACCGCTTGTTATGAGGCTTGTGCTCTTTTCCGCCTCTTTCGTGAATTGATCTACCGAAAATGTGGGTACTCGGCGTCTATATGATTGACCGAGTCTTGGATTCGAAACGTCATCGCAAGTCGAATCGGAAAATGTAATTCTGAGAATCTGGCCAGGTTTAGACTAGGACCGTATTATTATCGTAGTGCTACCAGGAGGAAATTAGTCTACATATACGAAATGGATTGAATCGTGTATGCGTTCAGGGAAGGTTTTACTCCCGTGGATGCCCATAATCATACTTGCCATGTACACGATGCTAGTGCGTTTCATTTACCGTGAGAGATGTCGTCGTGTCGTCGTCTTTGAATGCGTGATTTCATTATATTATTCATGG
>JAIUZE010074338.1:0-36198 GCA_022085475.1 Heliosperma pusillum | reverse complement strand
ATTATACACTCTTTTATTTCCTATTTATACGGGAGATATGTCTCCCGTCTTGTATAATTTTTATGTATAATATTAATTTTCTTTTGTAATGAACCTTTTTATTTATGACACCCTTCGTTATGTATTTAAATTATTTTTTTTCTTTCCGCAAATTTGAGGGTGTCACACTCGGGGAAGACACCCTTAGGCAACTATATACTCACCAGGGCTTGCATCTCACCGTTAGCGGCATATACTTGATAAGATAGAGACTCGACATATAAACCACGCCAAGTCATCCAACGGTCACAAATAATCAACATATAATCATCCATCCAAACGTACGAATACGGTGACAACATCTCTCACGGTAAATGACACACACTAGCACCATGTACATAGCAAGTATGATTAAATCGCATCCACGGGATAAACATTTCCCTGAACGCATACACGATTAACATTTCGTATATGTAGACTCATTTCCTCTCAGTAGGACGACGATAATAATACGATCCTAGTCTAAACCCGGCCAGACTCTCGGAATAACATTTTCCGATTCGACATGCGATAAACATTTCGCATCCAAGACTCGGTCAAACACAGAAGCCGAATACCCCAAATTCGGTCAACCTTCACGAAAGAGGCGGAAAGAGCACAAGCATCATAAACAAGTGGTACGCTACATGCAATGACACCACCTTGCAAGTATACGATATTTGACGGCCGGGTCGATCAACGCATTGCGTTCGCCTCTCAACAACGTCTTCATATCCCCACTAAAACATGCATTTAAGCATTAAGGATACATCTCCTCGTTCCGACATTCCAGTCTAACGAGCGAGGAGGTAGCCGGGGAATGAGAGTTCATAGCACATAACAATTAGTGCTCAAATCATAACATATGTAAAACCGACTCAATGGGGGATATATGAAAAACCATCACAAAACATGCGATACAAGCGAATGGGGTATCATATATTCTAAACATGAATATTTAAAGCTATTACGTAAATTTATACGATAAACGAACCATGCAAACTATTATAAATGAAAGTATAAGAAAGAATAGAAAAAAGAATTCCAGCGGGGTGCCAGCCGGTCAAGTGGACCGGCCGCCGGCTACCCGGCTGGCACTTCATCAACAAACCAAAAATACTCAAAAATACAGCGAGGTCCCAGCCGGTCAGGGGGACCGGCAGCCGGGCACCCGGCTGGGAACAACACAACACAAAAATGAAACTTTTGTTGTAAGAAAACTATTGTTGTAAGAAAACGCCACCAACGGTAGACTTTTTTCCCAACTAGATTGGAAGTCGAGTGCACAAAACCTAAGTAAGTCTTCTAAAGTCTGGATAGTCCTCTCGGTCTGAACATCGGTAGCGGCATGGAATGCGGTACTCATCAACAACTTACTACCCATGGATTCTTGTAAGGCCTTCCAAAATCTCGAACAGAACCTCGGATCTTGGTCGGATATGATCTCTTTGGGAACACCATGATATCTAACGATCTCATCAACATAGGCTTTCGCTAGTCGATCTAAACTCCAAGTCTCTTTGATCGGAATGAATCTGGCACTCTTGGTCAAATGATCAACAATAACCCAAACGACATCTTTACTTCCAACGGTCCTTGGCAAAGCCATGACAAAATCCATAGAAATAGATTCCCACTTCCATAGTGGAATATCCAAAGGTTGTAGCAATCCACCGGGCCTCTTGTGTTCGATTTTCACTTGTTGGCAAGTAAGACATCTTCCAACATAGGGCACAACATCGCCTTTCAAATTCGGCCACCAAAATTGTAGCTTCAAATCTTTATACATCTTAGCACCTCCGGGGTGGATAGAGTAAGGAGAAAGCTGAGCTTCATCAAGAACTCGCTTTCTCAAGTCAAGGGCATTAGGTACGAACAAACGGTCATAGAGTTGAAGGACATCTTTGTCATCAATCTTGAAGTCTTTAGCTTTTCCATCTAGAAGCTTGGCTTGAATAGACTTGTAGGTAGGATCATCAACTTGGCTTTCGCGGATCTCGCAGAGAAAAACAGGTTAGGCAACCATAGCACCAACATAATCAAATCCACGTTCCACGAATTCCAATTTCAACTTTCTAAAATCGGCACAAAGATCTTTGGGTAATACTCACATAACATTCAAGGCATGAGAAGATTTCCTACTAAGAGCATCGGCAACAACATCAGCCTTCCCTTCATGGCATAGCAATTCAAAATCATAGTCATTCACCAATTCCAACCATCTTCTTTGTCTCATATTCAACTCCTTTTGAGTAAATATGTACTTCAAACTCTTGTGATCGGTAAATATGCGACAATGAACACCAATAAGATAGTGTCTCCACACTTTCAAGGCATGAACCACGACGGGTAATTCCAGATCATGAGTAGGGTAGTTCACTTCATGAACTCTCAACTGTCTCGAGGCATAAGCAACCACTTTCCTACTTTGCATAAGTACACAACCCAATCCCAACTTGGAAGCATCACAATAGACATCAAAGTCTACACCATCTTCAGGTAAAGTCAACACCGGGGCGGTAGTCAACCTTTTCTTTAATTCTTGAAAAGCGGCTTCACAAGCTTCATTCCATACGAACTTGGTTTCTTTCTTCAACAATTGAGTCATCGATCTAGCAAGCTTTGAGAAATCTTTGACAAATCTACGGTAGTAACCAGCTAAACCAAGAAAACTTCGGACTTCTCTAACATCGGTTGGACTCTTCCAATCAACCACAACTTCAATTTTAGAAGGGTATACCATCCCAAGAAATGACACTTTAGGTAACCAAAATTCACACTTGGAGAATTTGGCAAACCACTTTTGACGACGAAGGACACTCATAATAATCCTAAGATGAATAACATGCTCTTTTTAGGTCTTGGAGAAAATAAGGATGTCGTCGATGAAACCACCACACACTTATCAAGATACTTACTAAAAGTGCGGTTCATTTGATCCATGAAAATAGCGGGAGCATTAGTCAAACCAAATGGCATCACCTTGAACTCAAAGTGACCATATCTTGTACTAAAATTGGTCTTCGGTATATCGGCATCACAAACGGGAATTTGGTGATATCCGGATCTCAAATCAATCTTGGAAAACGTAGAAGCACCCTTTAGTTGATCGAACAAATCTTCAATTCTTGGCAAAGGATACCTATTCTTGATTGTAATTCGATTCAACTCACGGTAGTCAATACAAAGTCTCATGGAGCCATCTTTCTTTTTCACAAATAGAACGGGAGCACCCCAAGGTGAGGCACTCGGTCGAATGAAACCTTTTTCAATCATATCATCAAGTTGCTTCCTTAACTCTTTCAATTCGGTTGGAGCCATACGGTATGGAGCTTTAGCTATGGGTCCGGATCCGGGCACAAGATCAATGGAAAACTCAACATCACGCTCGGGAGGGATCCCGGGCAAGTCTTCGGGGAATACATCAACAAAGTCACATACTATAGGTACATCTTCAATCTTTGGTAAGGCGGTAGTTGTAGAAGTCACAATACACAAGAATGCTTGGTGACCCTTTCTTACCATACTCACCAACTTCATTGCGGAAATCAATTGCACACCCATTCGGTAATGAGATCCCTTATAGGTTATTCTAACTCCTAAAGGACTCTTTAAATAAATCTTTTGATCTCTACACTCGAATCTAGCATGGTACAACGCTAGCCAATCAATACCTAAAATTACATCAAACTCTCCTAGAGGAAACTTAAGGAGATTAGCGGGAAAGATAGTACCCGCAATAGAGATTGGAACATTAATGTAAAGAATAGAACATGAGATAAATTCTCCGGATGGTAAGGATATGGGAGTATCCTCACTAGAAGTAGGCTCGATAGATAATTTATCAACATAAGTTGAAGACACAAAGGACATAGAAGCACCGGTATCAAATAGAATAAAACACGGTTGCTCTAAGATTGATAACATACCCGTAATTATCTTCGGATGAGCATTGGCTTCGGCTCGGCTTAGAACAAAGATAGATCCCTTGGGTTTGGCAATTGGATGGGGCATCTTCCGATCGGGGCAATAATCATAACGGTGACCCGACTTTTGGCAAAAAGAAGCAAACATAAGGTCGGTTGAAGCATGCTACACCGGGGTGGTGTGGTTGTCTACAATGGTTACATAAGCAACCTTGAGCTTGAGGAGAAGCATAGGGCCTATGAGCCACGTTAGAAGTAGCTCGGGGAATGAAAGGAGTCCTTGCATTTGCATTTGGGAGAAGATTGAATCTTCGCTTGTTGGCATAAGCATTGGAAGACGAAGGAGTAAACGACCTTTTTCCATAGAAATTTGGCCTAGGTGAGAAGGAAGGAGGGGGACTCTTCATCATTGCTTCATCCTTGATGGCCTTCATGGAATTGTCGGCCCAAAGGGCATCATCATACAACTCTCCAAAAGAGGTAGAATTCCTCCTTACTTTGCTTTGGAGCAAAGTACTAAGCTTATTACGGTAGTAAAAAGCTCGGTCTTCATCATCCTTGATGAGCCTTGGTGCAAAGTGAGCAAGCTTGTTGAATTGAGTGGTGAGGTCTTGAGCCCTCAAGTCACCTTGCTTGAAATCAATGAATTCCTTGAGCCTTTGTTGCTTGAGCTCCTTAGGATAAAATCAGCCTTCAACAAGAGCCTTGAAACATTCCCAATTGAAATTGACTTCAAGAGTAGCGGTGGGATTAGTAATCGCCCACCAATTGTCGGCTTCCCTCACAAGAAAGTGCTTAGCAATCCTCACTTTGTCCTCTTCACGGACTTGGTACAAGTCGAATTGCTTTTCCATCTCCCGAAACCACTCCGAGAGCTCGCTAGGGTCCGGTTCTCCACCATACGGCGTGATCTTGCTACTAGCAATTTGGCTAGCCACCCAAGCATTGCCTCCTTGGTGATTTTCTTCTCTATGAGGAGGGACTTGGTCGGCATGAGCATTAGCCGTATCTTGTTGGTTCCTCAGAACTTGAGTAAGAGCCTCAAGAATGACATTCTCTACTACTCGAGGTCTAACCATTTTCATAAGAGACAAAAATAAAACAAGTTGATCCTAACACTTAGCATAAACAAAGAGACTACCAAGTAAAGTCCTTAATTTCTACCCATCTCTTATTTATTATTTCAAGGTCAAGTAGTTTAAGTTTAGGGTTCACGTGTGTGCGTCGGGAGCGTTAAAGCTCTGATACCAACTGTGACAACCCTCGCGATAGCGGAAATAAAACATAACAAGCATACAATTTATATAACGGAAATTACGATATTTTTGAAACTTTTTACATGCCAAAGGAAAGGTACGAGGAATGTCAAATAATTACAAACTTAAAGTATAAAATACTACAAGAGACGTAATCTCTCAAAATGTTATCAAATATCAAAGTTGATTAGCCAAAACTAGCTAAAAACGTCTAGGAGCGAATCGTCGAGGCCAACACCCGCTAGCTCACACCCGAACCCAAAAACAACAAGCAAAATCCATCCAAGCAATCTGTTCATCCATGAAAACATGAACGCCATAGTCAGTGGGGAGTAACTCCGGGTTCTCCCAGCCATATCACAAATAACATACTTAAACGGAAATACATAAGTAGAAACATACATATATAAATATACATGTGAATTACGAGAAGGATAAATAGGCATTTCAATATTTAAGATACATGCACATGAAGTACAAAACCGTAATCATCATATTATAGATAGACTCGAGGAAGACACCCTTAGGCAACTATATACTCACCAGGGCTTGCATCTCACCGTTAGCGGCATATACTTGATAAGATAGAGACTCGACATATAAACCACGCCAAGTCATCCAACGGTCACAAATAATCAACATATAATCATCCATCCAAACGTACAAATACGGTGACAACATCTCTCACGGTAAATGACACACACTAGCACCATGTACATAGCAAGTATGATTAAATCGCATCCACGGGATAAACATTTCCCTGAACGCATACACGATTAACATTTCGTATATGTAGACTCATTTCCTCTCAGTAGGACGACGATAATAATACGGTCCTAGTCTAAACCCGGCCAGACTCTCGGAATAACATTTTCTGATTCGACATGCGATAAACATTTCGCATCCAAGACTCGGTCAAACACAGAAGCCAAACACCCCAAATTCGGTCAACCTTCACGAAAGAGGCGGAAAGAACACAAGCATCATAAACAAGCGGTACGCTACATGCAATGACACCACCTCGTAAGTATACGATATTTGACGGCCGGGTCGATCAACGCATTGCGTTCGCCTCCTAACAACGTCGTCATATCCCTACTAAAACATGCATTTAAGCATTAAGGATACATCTCCTCGTTCCGACATTCCAGTCTAACGAGCGAGGAGGTAGCCGGGGAATGAGAGTTCATAGCACATAACAATTAGTGCTCAAATCATAACATATGTAAAACCGACTCAAAGAGGGATATATGAAAAACCGTCACAAAACATGCGATACAAGCGAATGGGGTATCATATATTCTAAACATGAATATTTAAAGCTATTACGTAAATTTATACGATAAATTAACCATGCAAACTATTATAAATGAAAGTATATGAAAGAATAGAAAAAAGAATTCCAGCGGGATGCCAGCAGGTCAAGTGGACCGGCCGCCGGCTACTCGGCTGGCACTTCATCAACAAACCAAAAATAGTCAAAAATACAGCGAGGTCCAAGCCGGTCAGGGGGACCGGCAGCCGGGCACCCGGCTGGGAACAACACAGCACAAAAATGAAACTTTGATTCTGCCGCGTCCCCAGCCGGTCGGCTCACCGGCGGCCGGTCGGCCGGCTTGGAACAACACTACACCCGAGAACAACATAATCAACATCCATTTTCAACAATCATCAATAACTACTATCAACTATCAATAATCATCAACAATTATCAACAAACAACAACCATCATCAACAAACACAATTTCTATGAATACTCATCCTATTCTAAAATACATTTACAAACATCAAAAACACATTAAACACGTATTGATATCGAGTAACCCTTCACCGTTACGTTTTCGCGTCTTCAATCTTCGTTTAGGTCCTCCTCTACTAAGTAGTAGTATTTGTCGAGGTCTTGAAGATCTCTACCTACAATTAGACAACAAAAGATGAATATAATTCACCTTTGAGAAAGACGGATAAATTGAAAAGTGAGAAAGACGGTAATTTTATTACCAATTAAGATAGAGGACGATGAGAGGGGAAGATTACGACGAAAATTAGCGGATTTGAGTAAGAAATGAAGGAGTAGTGACGATCTTGAGCTTGATCAAAAATGGAGCTTAGGTTTTGGTTTCTTGGTGAGGAAGAAGAAGTAACTGGAAAAGTGGAGTGTAAACTACTAAGGTTTACAAGTTTTAAGGAGACTTGATTAGCTTGACTCAAACTGAGAACAATGTCTAGTAACAAATGGATGTTATTTTAGAGAGGGTGAGTTGTCTAGCTAAAAAACTCAAGGGATATGACTTAGAGACACTCCTCTACAGCAAGGCACAAGAGAAAGGACTCAAAGACTGGTTTTAGAGACAGTTTTCAAGTGTTACAGCAAAGCACAAACACCCTAGACTAGACTCAAATAGCAAGCAAGTTAACCACAGTAAGGCACAGAGATAACTTGACTCACAAAGCAAGACACTGATCAAACACCTTGCAGATGTATCAGGCTTGACTCAAACTACAGCTCTTAGCACAAGTTTGAAAGTTTTGAGGGATTTCTCAAAGTTTAATTCATTCATAAAGTCTGCCTGAAACAAACATACAAGACCTCCTTATATAGAGAGGTTGATATCTTGTGAGCCATTGGATGTACAGATCATCCAAGGGCCAGCTTAGGGTTCAAACTACTACTACTGACACTAATTAAGAGCCTTACAAAAGGACGAGTTCAACAACTATAAAATACAGACACAAGACACAAAAACAGACTGAACAAAAAGCAAATAAAGCAGTTTTTGGAGTTTTCCTGAAATGGAAATCTGTTGTTCTTGTGGTCTTGCTGCCTTGCCTGGGTGTGTTGTTGCTCCTTGGGACTCTCTAGCCTTATTAGAACTTAGATAAGACCTGCCTTGGACGAGGACAAGTTGACTTAAGCAAAGGAAACCACAATCTGACTTGTACCTTCCCTGTTTTAATTGTTTACTGGACTCTAGCTTGGGGTGCTTGTTACTTGTGTTTTTACTAGACTTCAAGTGGGGTTATCCTGGACAAACTTGTAGCTTGGGGTGTTGGCTTGATGGTAGGCCATGGTGGGGGTGGTTGAAAGGCCCTGGTGTACCTCCTTGGTGCAGGGTTTGTTGATTGGTCTGCCTGGGCCTGAATGGCTTTGTTTCTGTTTTGTGTGGGTAATGTGGGTTGTGTTGGTGCTTGGCATGGGTTGATGAGCCCTGGACCGTCTTCCTTATTGGTGTGGCTTGTCATGGCTTGATCTTGGCTTGTCATGGCTTGTTGTTTGGACCTTGTAACTCGAGCTTCCATCTGAGGGGTCCTTGGGGTCAGGCTTGCCTTGTTTGTGGCTTGATCATCAAGGCCCCTTGGGTGAGCTCTTGCTGCAGCCTCCCCAGGTTGAAAAGGGCTTGACCTCAAGCCTGTGTCTTCCTCTCCCTCAGAGTCTTCAAAGAAAGGACTAAGATCTCTAACATTGAATGTTCCATGGACTGCATACTCTCCTGGTAGATCAATTCTGTAGGCATTAGGACCTATCTTCTCTATGACTTGAAAAGGACCATCTGCTCTTGGCTCTAGCTTGTTCTTTCTCTTGGAAGGGAACCTTTCTTTCCTTAGGTTGATCCATACTAGGTATCCAGGTGCAAAGTCTTTCTTGGTCTTACGGAGCCTTGGCGTTCTTCTTGTATAGATCATTAGCTTTCTCAATTTGTTTCCTGACTGATTCATGGAGTTTTAGCATTTGTTCCACCCTCTTCTTGGCATCATAGTGGATCTCTGACCTGCACACATTAGACAAACTCAAAGGCATTAAGGGGTTAGTACCATAGACCACTTCAAAGGGGGAGTGGCATGTGGCTGCTGATGGAGCTCTATTGAAAGAGAACTCTACTTGAGCCAACTTTAAGTCCCAATCCTTGAGAGATTTACTGACTATACTCCTCAAGATCCTTCCCAAGGTCTTGTTGTCCACCTCAGTTTGGCCATCAGTTTGAGGATGATGGGAGGTACTAAACAACAACCTAGTGTTAAGCAGCTTCCACAATGTTCTCCAGAAATGGCTCATAAACTTTGTATCTCTGTCAGACACAATAGTCCTTGGGACTCCATGTAACCTAACCACCTCATCAAGGTATAGCTTTGCTACACTCACAGCATCCTCTGTCTTCTTGCAAGCAATGAAATGTGCCATCTTACTGAACCTATCCACAACCACCATGATAAAATCTTTCCCTCTTGCTGTCCTAGGTAATGCCATTATGAAATCCATACTTACATCCTCCCAAGGCCTACATGGGACTGGTAGGGGAGCGTAAGGTCCTGCTTGGAAGAAACTCTTGGCCTTTTGACAAACTCCACACCTTCTGAGCACTATTTGGACTTCTCCCATCATCTTAGGCCAATAGAATTTATCCTGTAGTATGTCCACAGTTTTCTGAACCCCAAAGTGTCCTCCAAGGCCACTTCCATGTACCTCCTTGATCAATAGACTCCTATAAGATCCTCTGGGAACACACAGCTTGTTTCCTTTGAACAAGAATCCATTTTGCAGAGTGTAGGGTGAATCAATGGTCCTTGTTCCCTCTTTCTGTGCTAACCAATCTTCTGCAAAGTCTGGATCTTCCTGATACATATCCTTCATGAACTCAAAGCCAAGAACCCTTTGCTCCATGGTTGATAGCAGAGTGTACCTCCTAGACAAAGCATCAGCCACCACATTCTGTTTGCCCTCTTTGTATTTGCTAGAAAAGGTGAATGACTGGAGGAACTCCACCCACGTAGCATGCCTGTGACTGAGCTTATGTTGACCTCCTATGTACTTCAATGCCTCATGATCAGAGTGTAGGACAAAAGGCTTGGGCTTTAGGTAATGACTCCAATGCCTTAGAGCTCTGATAAGAGCATAGAACTCTTTATCATATGTAGAATAGTTCAGCTTGGCACCACTTAGCTTTTCACTAAAGTAGGCTACATGTTTCTTCTCTTGGATGAGGACAGCTCCAATTCCCACTCCACTTGCATTACACTCAACCTCAAATAGGCAATCAAAGTTTGGTAACCTGAGGATAAGTGCACTGCACAAAAGCTTCTTCATGTGTTTGAAAGCCTGCAAGGCATTCTCAGTCCAAGTGAACTCTCCTCTCTTCATACATTCAGTGAGGGGTGCTGCAATAGTGCTAAAGTTTTTAATGAACCTCCTATAGAAAGAGGCTAGGCCATGAAACCCTCTTACTTCTGTAATGTTCTTAGGGATAGGCCAAGACTGTACTGCAATGATCTTGTCTTGATCAACTGAAATGCCCCTACCAGATACCACATATCCTAGAAACTTGACTTCCTTCAGTCATGAAGGTGCATTTCTCAAGCTTCCCAAAGAGTTTACTCTCCTTAAGTATTTCAAACACAGCCTCAAGATGCCTCAAATGATCATCCTTGCTCTTGCTGTAGATGAGGATATCATCAAAGTATACCACCACAAATCTCCCTAGGCAAGGCCTAAGCACTTCTGTCATCAATCTCATGAAGGTACTTGGGGCATTTGACAGACCAAAGAGCATGACAAGCCACTCATAAAGGCCATGCTTTGTTTTGAAGGCTGTCTTCCACTCATCTCCTTCTCTGATCCTCAGTTGATGGTAACCTTGCCTCAAATCAATCTTTGAAAAGAACCTTGAGCCACTCAGCTCATCCAAC
Source organism: Heliosperma pusillum (assembly GCA_022085475.1). Taxonomy (NCBI): domain Eukaryota; kingdom Viridiplantae; phylum Streptophyta; class Magnoliopsida; order Caryophyllales; family Caryophyllaceae; genus Heliosperma; species Heliosperma pusillum. The sequence continues at coordinate 25,316 of JAIUZE010074338.1, read as the reverse complement.
ATGTCATCAAGCCTAGGTATAGGGAACCTATACTTGACTCTGATGTTGTTGATAGCCCTGCTATCTATGCACATCCTCCAAGTCCCATCCTTCTTAGGAACCAACAATGCAGGTACAGCACATGGACTTAAAGATTCTCTAACAAATCCTTTACTCATCAACTCTCCAACTTGTTTCTGCAGCTCTTGTGTAGCCTTGGGATCACACCTATATGCTGGTCTATTAGGTAGTACAGACCCTGGCACAAGGTCTATTTGGTGTTCAATCCCTCTCAAAGGGGGTAAGCCATCAGGAAGTTCCTCTGGAAACACTTCCTTGAACTGATCAATGAGGGGCTTAACATCTGCAGGGATCACCTTAGACTCCTCTTCCTGAACTTCTTTTGATAGCAGCATTACTATAGGTTGCTCCTCACTACACTCTTTGACCATTGCTGACTCAGATAGAAATACAACTCCACTAAATCTTCAGCCATACTTGGACTCCCATAGCTCTTCTGATGTGGTGGCAAGGGGGCTAATGTCACCTTCCTGCTCCCATGCTTGAAGGAATAGGTATTGCTTCTTCCTTGGTGTATGGAGCTTTTATCAAACTCCCATGGCCTTCCTAATAGCAAGTGACAGGCATCCATTGGAACCACATCACACAATACTTCATCCTTGTACACACTTCCAATGGAGAAAGGGACCATGCATTGCTTATCCACCTTAACCTCTGCTCCCTTACTCAGCCATCTCAACTTATAGGGGTGAGGGTGATCTTGAGTGCTCAACTTCAGCTTATCAACCATAGTAACAGAAGCCACATTGGTACAACTACCTCCATCTATAATAAGGTTACAAACCCTCCCTTGTATGGTACATCTGCTCCTGAAAATGAGGGACCTTTGATCCTCCTCCAAAGGTATCTGTTGTGAATGCATTACTCTCCATAGGACTAAGCTGTGGCCTGTGTCAGGGAGTGCCACTATTGCCTCCTGACTAGACTCTTCTTCCTCACTCACCACTTCTTCAACCTCAGGCTCATCCCTCTCATACTCAACTAGACCTCTTTCTCCCAAGCCTCAACTTCCATTATGGTTAAGGTCTTCTTAGAAGGGCAATCCTTCCTGAAATGTCCATAGCCTTGACATTGGAAACACCTAATTCTGTTCTCAGTCAATGAAGTGCTTGGCTTTTGACCCATGATGCCCTTTCCCTTGTCTAAGGTAGGTGGGGGTGCTGTCTTAGGGGTATCCATGGCTCTAAACCCACTATAAGGTCTGGTTTGAAAAGGCCTAACATGTTTTGGTGTAACAGGCTTAGTCTTCCCTATCTTCTCAATTCTCAGAGATAAGTTGACAACATCATCAAATGACCACAGAGGTTGCATCCTAACCTTGTTAGCAATGGTCTTATCTAGACCCTCTAAGTACCTAGCAATCCTTTGCTCATGTTTCTCATTTATATCACACTGTAAGGTGAGTTGTTCAAACTCTCTCAGATAAGATTCAACAAGTTTGTCTCCTTGTTTCAACTTAGACAACTTGATAAACAGATCCTGGGTGTAATCCTTAGCAACAAATTTGTCTAACAGCTTCTTTTTCAGTTTAGTCCAAGACTTGATGGGTTCCTTACCTTCCCTAGCCCTTAACCCTTTCGTAGTTTCATACCAAAGGGAAGCATACCCTTTCAGTTTAAGGATGACTACTTTAAAAGACTTAGAATCATTGTATCCTTTGTACTCAAAGATCCTTTCTACTTCTCTTAGCCATTCTAACAAGTCATCAGGATTAAGACTACCAGAAAACTCAGGGATATCTACCTTAAGATGCTTGTCTGTGTTCCTGTGGATGGAAGCTCTGCTTCTTGTTGAGTCATCTGAGTCTGGATACTCTTCATCATCAGGTGGCCTTCCTCTGCCTCCTCCTTGGCCTCTTCCACGTCCTCTACCTCTTCCTCCAGCAAGCAAATGGTTGCCTATAACCTGGTCCAGGGTTCTGGTTAGGGTGGTTACAATCCCAGCCAGATCCTCCATCCTTGCTTCTACTCCTGCTAGTCTCTCTTCACTCATTGGGCTATTTTTGTGTTTTTAAATGTAGTTAGGGAAAATGAACTCACTAAGACTCTCAACCAAAGCTCTGATAACCAAATTGGAGTGTAAACTACTAAGGTTTACAAGTTTTAAGGAGACTTGATTAGCTTGACTCAAACTGAGAACAATGTCTAGTAACAAATGGATGTTGTTTTAGAGAGGGTGAGTTGTCTAGCTAAAAAACTCAAGGGATATGACTTAGAGACACTCCTCTACAGCAAGGCACAAGAGAAAGGACTCAAAGACTGGTTTTAGAGACAGTTTTCAAGTGTTACAGCAAAGCACAAACACCCTAGACTAGACTCAAACAGCAAGCAAGTTAACCACAGCAAGGCACAGATATAACTTGACTCACAAAGCAAGACACTGATCAAACACCTTGCAGATGTATCAGGCTTGACTCAAACTACAGCTCTTAGCACAAGTTTGAAAGTTTTGAGGGATTTCTCAAAGTTTAATTCATTCATAAAGTCTGCCTGAAACAAACATACAAGACCTCCTTATATAGAGAGGTTGATATCTTGTGAGCCATTGGATGTACAGATCATCCAAGGGCCAGCTTAGGGTTCAAACTACTACTAATGACACTAATTAAGATCCTTACAAAAGGACGAGTTCAACAACTATAAAATACAGACACAAGACACAAAAACAGACTGAACAAAAAGCAAATAAAGCAGTTTTTGGAGTTTTCCTGAAATGGAAATCTGTTGTTCTTGTGGTCTTGCTGCCTTGCCTGGGTGTGTTGCTGCTCCTTGGGACTCTCTACCCTTATTAGAACTTAGATAAGACCTGCCTTGGACGAGGACAAGTTGACTTAAGCAAAGGAAACCACAATCTGACTTGTACCTTCCCTGTTTTAATTGTTTACTAGACTCTAGCTTGGGGTGCTTGTTACTTGTGTTTTTACTAGACTTCAAGTGGGGTTATCCTGGACAAACGTGTAGCTTGGGGTGTTGGCTTGATGGTAGGCCATGGTGGGGGTGGTTGAAAGGCCCTGGTGTACCTCCTTGGTGCAGGGTTTGTTGATTGGTCTGCCTGGGCCTGAATGGCTTTGTTTCTGTTTTGTGTGGGTAATGTGGGTTGTGTTGGTGCTTGGCATGGGTTGATGAGCCCTGGACTGTCTTCCTCATTGGTGTGGCTTGTCATGGCTTGATCTTGGCTTGTCATGGCTTGTTGTTTGGACCTTGTAACTCGAGCTTCCATCTGAGGGGTCCTTGGGGTCAGGCTTGCCTTGTTTGTGGCTTGATCATCAAGGCCCCTTGGGTGAGCTCCTGCTGCAAAAAGTGAGTGAGGGAGTTAGGGTTTAAGGGATATATAAGGTGAGTAAGTGGAAAAACATGTGAAAGTGCCCAAAAGCGCCTTAAGGCGTAACTCACACGGAATTTCGAGTAAAGTTCGAATATGAACTCGGATTTGCTAAATTAGACACGCGAAATTAAATTCTAGACTAAATCTAAAATTTTGCTGAAAAGTATCCGTATAATATTTTTAAAATACAAATAGGGTATATTTGCGGGTGTTACAAAATGTCAACCATGCTTAACCATGCTTAATCTTACAAAGACTAAACAACCAATTACAAGTAAAAGCGTAAACATTTATAGATTCAAACAAGTCATTATCAAAACCAATCATATAACTATATGGTTCAACAGTTCTATTACGCATAAAACTCATATCATATGGAGTATAATTAACCGTACAGTATACTTGCCCGTAGCTACATCCATTTCATATGGAGTATTGATTAATGTAAGTGTTCTATTACGCATAAAACTCATCACCAACAACCATTATGATTAGTTAATTGATGATGACCATGTTTAATAATCAACAGATTAAATTTAGTATAATTATATTGCAAAAGCATATTTTAAATGGTAATTAATTAGCAGAATTAGTTTAAAAGGTTCGTACTTAATAGGTTAAAATTAAAAGTAAGTAAACTTTTCTATTTTAGAATATGCTACACTCAAATTAGCTTATTAATTAATTGGTCAAAATGCTAAAATACTTATTTCTACAAATCATCAATATGTTGTTGACCAATCATCCCCGATATTAGTCATTCCCACATAATGCTATCATCTACTAGTAAATATTGTGCGAGAACGTCTCACGTTGTAGTACTGAAAGAAAAATAGATCTCTTTTAAGGCGGAATAAACAAAATCATTTTGTTACTTATTAGAAAATAAAAGGATCGAAATATTGCTATGTAAGAGAAAGGAGAATGGAGGTCTGGGGCTGTTTGATAGCAGAATGTGGAATGTAGCTGCTGTGGGCAAGCTTGCTTGGTGGATACTTATTAAGAAGGATCACCTCTGGACAAAGTGGGTAGATAGAATTTATCTGAAAGGAAGGAATTGGCTCACTTATTATCCTAGCAGCTCAAGTTCTTGGGCATGGAGGAAGATCTGTGCAGTCAAAGACACATATAGGGATGGGTTTATAGCAGGTAAATGGCAGGAGGATGCTGATAGTTATACTATCTTGAATGGCTATAATTGGCTGGCTGGGAATACTGCATCTAGAGATTCTTGGAGCTGTACTGTGTGGAAGAGAATGAAGATACCAAAACATAGTTTCATTTTCTAGTTGGCAATAAAAGAGAGACTACTCACACTTGACAGAATGCTGAGGATGGGATACACAGGTAGGGACTGCTGCTACTTATGTGAGAATCATATTGTAGATCATAAACATTTATTTCAGGATTTCTGCTATGCAAGGAAGTGCTATGAATGCCTGACAGAATGGACTCAGATTAATCCTAGAGGAGGTTATTCACCTGTTGTATTGATTAGAATGAGGCAGCCCTCAGGTTTCATCAGGAAGATTTACTGGTCATTGGTTGTAGCCATATATTATGGTATTTGGATGTGTAGGAACAAGTGCAAGCTGGGTGGTTATGTCATTAGACCTGTCAGCTTACTACAGATGATCAAGAGCCGGGCAAGGAATCGACTGATGCAGCTAGACTTAAGGAAAATGAAATAGGAGGAGTATGTATGGTGTAGGGCTAAGGAACTCATCTGATTTTTAGATGGGTAGTTGCTTTGAGTGTTTGCAGGTATAATTGAATGTAATAGCCTAGATTGAATGTTGTAATGATTGGCCATGGGCCTTATTTTAATACATGCTTACATTTGCACCAAAAAAAGAAATATTGCTACAAGTAATAATCGATGATACCTTGAGTTAAAGGGTTAACAAATTGTACAAGTACAATTGTTTTTGTGGCTCCGTCTTGAGATAGAACCCTCTATCGATAGTCCACGTAGTAATGATTAAGAATAAATGTTAGTCTAGTACTTTTGTGAGATGTTTTTAATGGTTTCTATTAGAAAAGAAAAGAACAACTTTTATTTCTTTTCTTCTAGGTTATACGTTTAACCAAGAGCTAGAGAACTGCATTTCTCAATCTCTCAACCACCTAATTATTCATAAGAAAAAAGAATCAGTATTCTATAATTTCCTTAAATAAAGCCATCAATCAAAGGATTCCAAACCACCTTGATTATTTTCCCTCTTAATAATATTTTGAAGGAAATATAATACTTATTAATTATGTCACACATAATAATAAGTCGTTCCATATAAAATTATCACTGCGTCTGAATCAATACTGTAACACCCCCATACACCAAAGTGCCTTACAAGACCCCCTTAGCACATGGGAGTGCTACCATCTTGGTTGCCCGAGGTAGTAAATATCACAACAAGCAATAAAGAAACAACATTTATTTAATCAACGTTTAAATGTCAATACACATTCCCAAAACAGATGGCATACCATTTGAACATTATCCAACTCAACAAGGATATCGTGTTACTAAATAAATAACAATATTCAAACATAATGAAATGACTTCTAATTGTTCAAGACTCCAATTGACAAGTAGAGGCTAGACACAATACGGTGATCCCATCCTCGATCCCACGCAATGCCAACGATTACATGCGATCACCTGCTCACCATCCCCCCAATAGATCACAGTAGTTTTATAAATCAGTAGAAGGGTCAGTATTCGCATATACCGACTAACGTACTAGATAAGCACAAGGCAAAAGAGAAACCGGAGGGCCACCGCAGCGGTTACATCAGTAGACTCAAGTTACCATCTCTGCTCTACAAAACCACCCATTGACCCTGGACCGCAACCACATGCGTCGAACTTCCATATCGCCACAACAAGGTAACCCGGATCATTAATGTGCACATCCCCCACATGGCGGGATAACCACAGGGGCGAACTCGGGGAGGGATCCGTCTCCCAACGGAATCACCAAACCATAGTACCCATAATAACCATCGACAACAACCCCAATCTCCATCATTGTCACCACAGTGACCATCATCATCAATCACATATCAATAATCATAATAACATATCAACAATCTCATGCCGTCAATTAGTAATGCAAATACTGAGTAGTGAAACCCTACCTTAGAGCAATTCCGTGTATAGAAAAGCACAGAATTCAAAAGTGTTCCTCTACGACGTCCCCTCCTATAGAATCCATAGTCATTCAATTAACATCACAATTCCCTTTGCCCCCTCAATCAACTAGGGTAAACAATACAATACAACAATCACAATCAAGAATACTTACCCAAATCAATCAATCGACGAAGAACAGGTTGGATCCGGCACGAGATAATCAAGGTTTCTTGAGGAGTTTGAGAGGATTTAAGAATTAGGGTTTTTTTTTTTAAGACATAAACTGATTTTAATGAAAACAAATCCTCTTAATGACCCCTTAATCATCCGTCCGACTAAACCCTGAAAACCGTCGTACTCGGTCGAGTACAACATGTACTCGGTCGAGTACGACTTACTCGGTCGAGTGCCGATATTACTCGGTCGAGTACACGAGATCAGAACACTGCTAAAGACACCAGCCAACATTACTAGGTCGAGTAGCCTCTACTCGGCTATGTACTCGGTCGAGTAAGCTCTTCTCGACCGAGCCCCCTATACACAGAAATACGGAGTATTACAGTCTTCCCTCTTTAAGAACGAACTTTGTCCTCGAAGTTCACAACTCATACTCCTACCACACCAACACACCAACACCCCAACTAACCATCAACACAAGACACAACACATCAACAACACATATGCTACACATATGTCACAACAACACGTATGCTTTCTACACATATGTCACAATAACACAGAACAACACATAACACATAACAGCGCATATGACACATATGCTAACTCATCACTAACTACTAGCATACGCAAGACAAAACTAGCAAAATGCAACTACCTCCTTCCCCCTTAAAAACAAGGTTACGCCCTCGTAACCGAACATACCTCTTCAAACAGATGCGAGAACTTCCCCTTCATTGTAGCTTCAGGCTCCCAAGCTGCTTCCTCTACGTTATGGTTAGACCATAACACTTTCAGTAGCGTATTCTCTCCATTCCGGGTCTTGCGTACCTTTCGGTCCAAGATCTCCTTTGGCACTTCAACATAAGTGAGTGCCTCATCCAGTTTGATAGTTTTCGCCTCATGAACATGAGATGGGTAACTCACATACTTCCTCAGCTGCGAAACATGAAACATGTTATGGACCCGATCAAGAGCAGGTGGTAAGGCCAAACGATACTCCACCTCTCCGATCCGATCCAAAATCTCTTAGGGACCTATGAATTTCTTTCTCAGCTTGCCCCTCTTCCCAAATCTCATCACCCCACGCATAGGTGACACCTTCAAAAGGACTTTTTCACCCATATGGAATTCAATATCCCGACGATGAACATCTGCGTAGCACTTTACTTGCTCGATCATGTCCTGAACCATATGGGGTCGAAGACCTACCGCCTTAGAACTGTCGTTCCAACAAACCGGGCTCCTGCATTTCATCCCATACAGAGCCTCAAACGGTGCCAGTCCAATACTAGAATGATAGCTGTTGTTGTAGGAAAATTCTTTCAAATCTAGCTTATCTTCCCCGCTCCCACCAAAAGATAGCACACAAGCCCTCAACATGCCCTTTAAGATCTTGATCGTCCTCTCCGTCTGGCCATCCGTCGCAGGATGAAATGATGTACTCATCTTTAAGGCCGTCCCCATTAACTCTTACAGCTTCTTCCAGAATTTAGAAATGAACCTTGCATCACAGTCATAAACTATATCTCTCGGCACCCTATGCAGCTTCACCACATGCTTCCTATAAGCCAACGCGAGCTCAATCTTGCTCCAAGTATCGTTCATCGGCACAAAATGTTGACTTCGTCAACCGATCCTGGATCACCCAAATCATGTTATTCCATTTCTGCGATCTCAGAAGTCCCACCACAACATCCATGGATATAGACTCTCATTTCCACTCCGGCACCTCTAAGGACTGAATCTTAACCTGCAGTCTTCTTTGCTCTCCTTTGACTCGCTGACATACCAAACATCTAGCAACAAAGTCAACTACTTTCTTCCTCATTCCCGGTCACCAAAAAGTCTTCTTCAGGTCTTTGTATAACTTATCCCCACCCGGATGAACCGAATAGGGAGTACAATGAGCCTCATTCAAAATCATCTTCTTCAACCCTGGATCGTTTGGTACACACCAACGACTCTCAAAACTCAAGCTCCCGTCACCATGAATCGAAAATCTAGGAGTAGTACCCTCCTCTACTCCCTTCTTCCATAGCTGAATCTTCAAATCCTCTAACTGCTTGCTCCTAATATCATCATATAACTCGAGCTCAATCATCAGGTCACTAGCAACATCCCCCTTTCTAATCGCATGAATCCCCATCTTTGTTACCTTATCTCTCAAACTCATTAAAGACATCGCCGTGCACAAAGAATGTACACTCTTCCGACTCAACGCATCAGCACCTACATTCGCCTTCCCCTCATGGTAGATGATTTCCAAATCATAATCCCCAATCATCTCCATCCACCGCCACTGCCTCATATTCAGCTCTTTCTGGGTATAGATGTACTTCAGACTCTTATGGTCCGAAAACACCTTAAAATTGGCACTATAAAAATAGTGCCTCCAAATCTTCAGCGCGAACACCACCGCACCCAACTCAAGATCGTGGGTGGGGTAGTTCTCCTCATAAGGCTTCAGCTGTCTTGCCGCATAAGCAATCACTTTCCCATTTTGCATCAACACACACCCCAAGCCACACTTCGATGCATCCGTAAATACCTCAAAATTCTCGCTCCCCTCAGGTAATGCGAATACATGAGCTGTGGTCAAACGCTCCTTTAAGGTTTGCAACGCCATCTCACAACTCTCATCCCAATAAAACCTGTTCTCCTTCCTCATCAACGTCGTCATAGGTCTAGCTATCTTCGAGAAGTCCTTCACTAACCTCTTATAATACCCAGCGAAACACAGAAAACTTCTCACCTCTGCCACATTCTTTGGTGCCTCCCAGTTAGACAACGCCTCAATATTACTCAGATCCACCATTACCCCTTCCTTCGATATCACATGCCCCAAGAAGGCCACCTTCTCTAACCAGAACTCACATTTAGATCTTGGCATACAACTAGTTATCCCTCAAAATCTGCAGCACGATCCTCTGATGATATGCATGCTCCTTCTTAGTTTTAGAATAGACCAAGATGTCATCAATTGAAACCACCACGAACTTGTCCAAATATGGACTGAAGATACGGTTCATAAGGTCCATGAACACCGCGGTGAATTAGTCAACCCGAACGGCATCACCACATACTCATAATGTCTATACCTCAAACGAAACACCGTCTTCGGAATGTCGCCATCCTTTATCCTCAGCTGATGATACCCCGACATCAAATATATCTTTGAAAACACCCCAGCTCCACTCAACTGATCAAACAAATCATCAATCCTAGGTAATGGATACCTATTCTTCACCGTCACATGGTTCAGCTCGCGGTAATCAATATATAACCGTAAGCTACCATCCTTCTTCTTCACAAACAACACTGGCGCACCCCACATCGATACACTAGGTCTAACATATCCCTTGTCCAGTAACTCGTTCTTCTGCTTCTTTAACTCCTCAAAATCCTTTGGTCCTATACGATACAGGGCCTTCGAAATCGGTCTCGTACCCAGCTTCATCTCCAAGCTAAAATCAACATCTCTCTTCAGAGGTAATCCCGGTATCTCATCTGGAAAAACATCATCGAACTCGCTAACCACCTCAATCTAGTCTGCTGCCGGCTCCTCCACTCGGGTATACCTTGCATGACACAAGATCATAGGATAGTCATTCCTCAGGTAAGTCTTCAATGTAATAGCTGCTATCAACTTCACCTTAGGCTTCACCACGAACCCTCGATATGACACTTTAACTCTTTTTGGATCCCTTAACGACACCTTCTTTTGATGACAATCTATATTAGCTTTATATCTACCCAACCACGCCATCCCGACGATTACCTCAAATCCATCCAACAGGAACTCAAACAAGTCAACATGGAAGTCAACCTCCCCCACAATCATCGATACCCCTCTATACAACCTAGTACAAGATACAGACTCCCCAGAAGGTATAAATACCTCATCATTTACAGACTCACTACCTCCCAATCCCAACAACACACCACGACTCTTGGAAAAGAAAGAATGGGTTGCCCCTGAATCGAATTATACAAACGAAGGAACATTATTAACAAGAAAAGTACCGGTAACCACCTGAGTGTACGCCTCTGCTGCTTGCTTTCCCATTGCGAAAAGTTTACCACTGTTCTTCTGGCCACCACCCTGAATTGTGTGTTGGAGCTAGTGTCCTCCACAGTTAGTGTGATAACGTGTATAAATCTCTTACATGTTCACAGGGTATACTTAGTATTCTTATCAGTTGATTAACGTTTATCGATAAAGGTTGGCTTGCTAGAAGTTTGATGTTATTGTCATTTTAATGGCGGTGATCAACTGGTCCCTAAAAGTCACACCTAAAGGATGTGTTTGAGAGATATGATTATATGAAAAATATGATCATATTGATGCCTTATATGACTAAAAGGTTAGTCGATGTATATGACTAAAAGATTAGTCAATGTAATGATGATACGATTATTTAATACGATTAAATAATACTGGCTGAGACGAATTAAATGTTAATTCGTAATTGAATATAAAATGTTATATCTAATTAATGTATATAATGTAACTAGATTTATGTTATGTTTGATCTATATTAATGTCATTTTCATAAATTTTCTATAACAATTAACTTATAAAGATAAAAATTTTAAGAATTAAGACTATAATAAATATAATTTTTAAGAAAATAATATTGATATATTGATTCAAATTCTATTTTAAACATATTTTACCAACTTTGTCAAGACTTATGTTTGATCTATATTATGTCCCGAAAAATATTAACATAACCCTCTCATTCACATCATTTAATAGGCTTACATATGTTTTTATTGATACATTCACAACAAAAAAAATTATCCAAATAACCTAAGAATTAAGCTCTCTAAGACAATACTTAAGAGACTCAAAAGATTTTGGTTTGATACATAAGTTCCTAATATGACTCATATTTGTAATCATGAGATCACTACGTTATGGTAATTGTCTGATATGTGACAATTCTACTATTTATAGATAGTATATTCATTACACCTATATTATTTTTCAATGTGAGATAAATAACATGCTAAGAATTACACCAAGTATGATATCCTTTTTTTTTTTACCACGGATCTATTTATATTTTTTTCATAATTAATACAAAATTTTAAGAACTCTCTAGAACAATATTTGAGAGACTTAAATGATCTTAGGTTGATATCTAAGTTTCAAGGACGATTTCTATTTATAATCACATGATCAGCCCAGTTTATGATATTTTTCCAATGTGGGACAATTCTTTTATTTATATGTAATTTATTCACCACACCTACATTATTTTTCAATGTGGGACAAACAACATATTAAGTAATACACATTAAGATGAAGATAATAATACAAACTTTTAAAAGCCCTGTAACACAATACTTAAGATATTCAAAAGATTTTTAGTTGATATCTAAGTTCAAAGGATGACTCATTTTTATAATATTTTTTATGTGAAATGAAATGTACAATTTTTTATAGAAAAATTATAAACACCACTTGAATATAATATAGGGAATGTATATTTAAATAATTAAAAGATTTTTCACTTTATTAATTTTATTGATGTAAGTTTAACTAATGTGGAGATAATAATACATGATGTGGGACAATTGTATTATTTAATATCATACTAACTTACTAAGTGACACACCATATTTTTTATAAAATAATTAATGTTTTATTGATATTATTTATAATATTTTCCTAAATTAATTTTTGATGAAGATTTTGATATACGTACGATTATATTCTTAAGGACTCTGATAGACAATACGCAAAAGACTCATATTTTTAATCATAAAATCACCTTACTTTGTGTAATTTTTCGATATGAGACCATTCTACTATTTATAGGTATTATATTCACCATACCTAAATTATTTTTTCAGTGTGAGACAAATAACATACTAAGAATTACACCAAGTATGTGCAAATAATATTAGAATATATACTCTAATGGTAGCAGCAAAACCCATGTTATTATTGGTTTGATGAAATCGTAATATTACTTTGCTGCACCGACTTATTGTCGCATGATAAACTTATATGAGTTATTTGTTTAGAATGATCTTACCTGGTTTCATAATTTTGGTACATTTTGTTAATCATATTGATGTTTCATTCAAACTGGTCAATCATATTAATATTGGTACATTTTGTTAGAAATCATATTGATGTTTCATTCAAACTGGTCAATCATATTAATATTGGTACATTTTTTATGCATGATTTTGGTTGTATTATTAGCATAATTCAACTGGGTTGTACTTTGTTCAATTGTTATGAACTTATGAATAATGATATTAATGGTGTAGCAATTTGGGGATTAAAAGAGAATTGTAATTGTTTTATTGGTGTAGTGTGATCCATCAATATACACTGAAATGTCAGAAAAAAATGCCCACCAAGAAAAAATGTTTATGGAGTATGGAGTAGTCAGTAGTGGCTACAATATATGTGGGAATGGATAATCTTATCGTCGGAAGATGTCAAATGAAATCATTTATAGCTGCATGAGTAGTAGCTGTTTGCTCAAAATTAATCAAGCCTTTTACATGCTCATAAGTTTCAAAAATGACTTCTATTTATAATTATAGGGTCACCCTAACTTATGCTAATTCTTCGATGTCAGACTATTTTTCTTTTTATATATAGTATATTCACCACGCTTACATTATTTTCCATTATGGGTCAAATAACATACTATACCAATATAAGTAGTACATCATCAATAGTTTCTTAAATTAAATTTTAATACAAACTCATAAGAGCTATCTAAGAGAATACTTAAGAGACTCAAAAAAATATAAAATTTATACTCCAATGAAAGCATTTTTCGCTAAAAATCCAAATATGTAAGTGTCGAAATGTTTTAATTATTTCAATATACATTTCATATATTATATTTAAGTGATGTTTATAATTTTTATATAAAAACTTTTACCCGGTCTTTTAGATAATATTTATGATATTTTTCTAAATTGTTTTATGATGATGTAAATTTTACTATTTTGGAGATAATGATATAAACTTTTAAGAGGTCTCTAAGACAATACTTAAGAGACTCAAAAGATTTTGGGTTGATACCTATCTAAGTTCCAAAGATGACTGCTATTTATAATCATATAATCATCATAGCTTATGATATTTTTTCAATGTGGGACAATTCTATTACTTATATGTGCTATATTCACCACATCTCTAATATTTTTCAATATCGGACAAATAACATACTAAATAATTATTTCTTAACCTTTACTAAACTATTATATTAATATTAGAATAATAAAAATTATTTTAAAAGTCATTTATTTAATTTTCGCATGCGTATACTCTAATTGTATTATATTATAAAAAAAATTGGTAGCAAATAATACAAAATTTATACTCCAATGAAAGCATTTTTCGCCACGAATCCAAATATGTAAGTTTTGAAATGTTTTGCATTATAATTTTGCTAGATTGATAATCAAACATTTTCTTACGTAAATAATAGCTGTAATATTAAAAATATTGCATAATATCTTTTCTTAATCTTGTAAGATCTTATAATATACTTTTCCAAAAACTGAAAAAGAGGATGTGAACCAATAGAATTGCTCGAAAAAAGCCTGTTTTATATATATATATTAATTATTTAATACGATTAAATAATGTTAGCTTAAACGAATTAAAAGTTAATTCGTAATTAAATATAAACTGTTATATTTAATTAGCAAATTATAAATATACGATGTTTATAATTGACGTATATATTATAATATTACATACACATATTATACATTAAATAAATAAATGAAGGAATAATCCTATCTTGACTCCAATTCCTAATACAAGTAGAAGAAAAAGAGGGAAGACTCTTCCCTCTACTAGACTTCTATTTGGACGTGTAAAAGGAGAGAGGAGGAGAGGTCTATATAAACTCTTCTTCTTTACATAATTCATTCATTCAATTCTTGACACAAAAATCATCAGTAATTTTTGTATTCTTTCTAGCACAAGAAAAGGCATATCTCAGAGCATCTTGGGTGCAACAATTTAGGAGAATATCGATTTCGATATTTGTTCTTAGGCCATATTGCTAAGACCAGAAGGTTAATTCTAATCTTTATGCACTTCGTTTATGACTCGTATTTCATATATTATAATTTCGTTATAATCCTTAAATTTCATGTATGAAATATACCGATATTTCCCATAAGTGGTATCAGAGCTGAGGCTACGAAATTATTTTGTATGATTTTTCATGAATGAAATATTGAATTAATTTTTTCAGGAATTCTTTTTTATTTTCGGCTGTTTTTTTTTCGGTTAAAAAAAAAAAAAATCGGGTTTTTTTTTTCGGATTTTTGTTTTTTTTTTTAAGTTGGCCGTTTTTGATTTATGCATTATATTGATAATGTATAATTGTTGTTGTGAAAAGTTCACAGTTTTTGGATACCCAATTATTTTAAAAAGGGTTAAAATAATGTTGGATTAATTCATATTATACGATAATATGAATTGGATTATGCTTGATTGGAATTATTGTGAGTAATTAAGGAATTGTCACATAATTTTGATCATTTTAAATAGGTGGTTTGGATAAATTACTTTACATAATTAAGGAATTATGTCTTGAATGATTAATTTATTGTTGATGCATTTTATTTTGTTGAATGATTTGTTGAATGGTTTATTTACGTATTTTTGCAATTGGTTGTAATTTGTATTACCTAGTGTGACCTTAGTTGATTATGTTTTCGTAATGATGGAAACATGATCTTGATGTAATTTTGAGATCTCGAATCTCCTTTTATTTTCTTTGAAGTTATGTTTTTTTTAAAATTAGAATGTAAATAGGTTTATATTTGTAATTTATTAAATGTAATTTGAGAAGACTAAAGATGGAGATCGGATTGCTCACTCCCGCTACATGGACCAAGATAGAACATCAAGACAAGCTTTTCGGGTCCAATCATGGATGGTTTCCAAAGTTGTATTTTTGTTCATTTTGGTAGATAGGCCACACTAGGACTTTGTAATTTTACGTATTTTTGTTCTTGTTGCTTTTCATCACATGATAGTTAGTGCATCATATTTCGCCTAAACCAAACCACCTACTACTAAAATTGCATGAAAATTAATTCATATAGTTTGGATGTTAGTTATCATGGACATAAAGATGTCACTCGAATTTTAAGCCATCATCTTAGTTTATTCATTCTCACATGCTAGATATTCGTTCACTTAAAATGAATTAAAATAAAGTTGATGGGATCTTCCTCTAAAAGCTAAAATTGAGACTAGTCTATATAGGCCAAACTACTATGAATCCCTTCTTCGTCGGTAGGCATATAGGACCTTACTCTCCATATGACCCCTTCTACGTTGGGTAAGTAGTATGTGTTGACTTATTTTACCTCAACATCATAATTCGAAGAGTTTCTCGTGATTATGATGGACTAAAGATAAAATGTTATCGACCAAGAATTCTAAAGGTAGAATTAGCCAAAAGGTTGGCTTATCAATTTACAGATAATTGAGTTTTGGGATCATTTATATAATTCTTGAGGGAGGTCAATTGTATAAATGCTCGAGTCTTTGCATTAAAACAAATTTTGCACTAGATTTAAATTCAAATCGATGAGTATGCTTATTATGGTTTTTTTCTTCTTTTTCAGTGTAGAACTCGTTTATATTGATAATACTACATATAACAAATGGCTGGAAATACTGATATCCCTATGCCAAGTGCCACGCTCGCGCGCGAATCCTGGCTTAAAACTTTCATGGACCACATGAATCAGTCCACGCGACTGAAGAATGACGGGTCCAACTTTGCGGACTGGGAGGCGACATTACGGAATGCAGCCATTGCTGACGGCAAGCTCCATTACTTGACTGAGCCAATACCGCCAAACCCAGGCCCCAATGCGAGAGCTAACGAGTCACATGCTTATAATGACTTCGTTATGGAAGCGGGTGCGATAAAGAACGTACTCATTTTTGCAATGGAACCCAATTTGCAAAGACGCTTCATTGCCCAAGGTGCAAATAAGATTTTCACCACGCTCACTAACGAGTTCTCAAAAGCACCGAGAATTGTTACTTATGAGCATACATGTCGCTTCTTTGAGGCGAAACTCTAGAAGGGCCAACCGGTTAGCCCACACATTCTTGATATGATTGAGAATGTCGAGAAACTGGAGGCATTTGATTGCAAAATCAGTGAGAGCATAGTCATTGACCGTGTGCTTCATTCACTTCATGATGGTTTTGCCCTTTTCAGGTCAAATTACTACATGAATGACATGAAGAAAAGTCTTCATGAGCTACACTCACTTCTCGTACAGACCGAGAAGGATCTAAAATTGAGTGGGAGCATGAAGTAAGATGTTCTCATGATTTCCAACAAAAACAAAGGTAAGGACAAGGCTCATGGTGACCTAAATGTAGGGAAGCCAAAGTTTAAGAAGTCAGGAAAGGGTAAGAGTGAGCCTGGTGAGACTAGTAGCTCACAAGGCAAGGCAAAGAGCAAGGACAGTGACAATGAATGCCACCATTGCCACAAGACTGGGCATTGGAGGAGGAACTGTCTAGTGTACCGTGAGGACATAAAAGCAGGCTGCGTCACTCCTGTTGGTATGTCATCTTATATTCATATGATTGAGATTAACCATGCAAGTTTTGGAACTTGGGTACTTGATACTGGTTGTGGTTTTCATCTGTGTAATCATTTGCAGGGCCTAAAAAACATCACACCTCTCGCAAAGGGTGATGTGGACCTGCGAGTCGGGAATGGAGCAAAAGTTGCTGCAGTCTCAATGGGAACATACGTAATCCAACTCCCGAGTGGATTTGAGTTGTATTTATATAACTGTTACTATGTACCCAGTTTATCTAAGAACATTATATCTGTTTCCGTACTTGATAAAAACGGTTTTTCATTTTCAATAAAAGACAATAGCTGTATTTTCTCTTTGAATGAAATGATTTATGGCAAAACAGTTTCCATGAATGACATTTATATCTTAGATCAAACAACAGAAATATTACACGTGAATAATAAGAAAGTAAAGGTTGGTGATAAAGATCAAACTTATCTATGACACTGTCGTATGGGACACATAAATGAAAAACGTGTAAAGAAGCTCATTGAGAATGGGACTATCTCCTCATTTGATTACGAATCATTTGGCACGTGTGAATCATGTCTCATCGGCAAAATGACTCGAATTTCCTTCAAAGATGTTGGAATGCGTGCTAATGACCTATTAGGACTCATACATACTGATGTATGTGGACCTATGTCAATCAACGCAAGAGACGGCTATAGATATTTTATCACTTTCACGGATGATTTGAGTAGATACGGATATGTCTACTTAATGAAGCATAAAAGCGAGTCCTTTGAAAAGTTCAAGGAATTCCAGAATAAGGTTGAGAACCAACTGGGAAGAAAGGTTAAAGCACTTCGATCAGATCGTGGTGGCAAATATCTTTCAAATGAGTTTGATCAACACCTTAAAGACTGTGGCATAGTATTAGAGTTAACTCCACCTTGAACACCTCAATTAAATGGTGTGTCCGAACGGAGAAATCGAACATTACTTGATATGGTTCGATCCATGATGAGTCACACGGTAGTACCTGATTCATTATGGGGTTTTGCTCTTTTATCAGCTGCTCTAATACTTAACCGAAGTCCGTCTAAAGCTGTAGACAAGACTCCATATGTGATATGGAAGGGAACGGTCCCTAACTTGTCCTTTATTCAGGTTTGGGGCTGCGAGGCTTATGTCAAGTGGAGACACGAGGATAAGCTCGGCCCGCGATCGGTCAAGACATACTTTATTGGTTATCCAAAAGGAATGTTTGGTCATTACTTATATTCGCCTACCGAACATCGAGTTTTTGTTGCGGCTAGTGCGAAGTTCTTAGAGAAAGACTTTCTCGAGAACAAGTCAAGTAATAGAACCTTCGATATGTTGGAGACTGAAGAACCAACAACCGAGCAACCGATGGAGGAAGATGTTCCTTCAACTTCTGCTACGGTTAATATTCCTCAGGAACCTAGGAGGTCGGGTAGAGTCTCCATTCCTCCAGACAGATACATTGGTATGGTCGAGGATAATGGAAGAGATGACGTTTTACTCCTAGAGAGTAACGAACCCGCTACCTATAAAGGTGCCATGACCTGTTCCGACTCTAAGCTATGCCTTGAAGCCATGCAATCCGAGATGGACTCTATGTATGAGAATAACGTATGGGATGGTTGATTTGCCTGATAAGGTACGACCTCTTCAGTGCAAATGGCTTTATAAGATAAAGCATTCTGTAGAAGAACAACCAGACACCTATAAGGCACGACTAGTGGCAAAAGGTTTCACTCAAGTGCAAGGATTGCATTATGAAGAAATTTTTGCACCCGTAGTTATGATGCGTTCCATTCGGATAATCTTAGCGATTGCCGCTTTTCATGACTATGAAATTTGGCAGATGGATGTGAAAACCGCCTTCTTAAACAGTTATTTGGAGGAGTAATTGTACATGGTACAACCCGAATGTTTCATTGATCCTAAAAATCCTAAGAAAGTGTGCAGCCTTAAGCGTTCCATTTATGGACTTAAGCAAGCTTCTCGGAGTTGGAATCATCGTTTTGACCAGGTGATAAAAGAGAATGGTTTCACTCGATCGGTCGAGGAACCATGCTTATATGTTAAGTCGAGTAGGAGTAAAATTGTCTTCTTAATATTGTATGTCGATGACATACTCTTGATTGAGAATGACATTCCTCTCTTATCTTCGGTAGAAGTATGGTTAAAGAACCATTTCCAGATGAAAGATCTGGGTGAGGCACAACGCATATTGGGGATCCGTATCTATAGAGATAGATCACGATGGATGTTATCACTCAGTCAGGAGTCTTATATAGATAAGATTCTTGAGAGGTTCAGCATGACCAACTCCAAGAAGGGGTACCTTCCAATGATTTCTGGGATGCATTTGAGTAAAGCTCAGGCACCCAAGACATTGGAAGAAGTCGAGCGCTTGAGTCGTGTTCCTTATGCATCAGCCATAGGATCGATCATGTATGCCATGATATGCACGCGTCCAGAAGTGGCATATGCATTGAGTATGACGAGTCGGTACCAAGGCAATCCAGGTGAAACACACTGGATGGCTGTTAAAAACATCCTTAAGTACTTACGAAGGACTAAGGATTGAGTATTGACTTATGGAGGAGATACTAAGCTATGCGCAATCGGTTACGCAGATGCTAGCTTCCAAACAGATCGAGATGACTCGAAATCTCAGTCTGGATTCGTCTTTACTCTTAATGGCGCTGCAGTCAGTTGGAAAAGTTCCAAACAAAGTGTTATAGCAGAGTCTACAACTGAGTCCGAGTACTATGCCGCTTCGGAAGCTGCAAAGGAAGCTATATGGATGCGTCAGTTCTTACAAGGACTAGCCGTAGTTCCTAGTTCGAATGACCCAATCACCATCTATTGTGATCATAAAATTGAAACGTCCTTTTCTGGTCTTGAAAATTTTTGGTACATTTTATAATCTTATTTATATCATCTTGGTGAAATTGTATAATTTGTTTCACTATTTTACTATATTTAATGGTTTTTATTTGATAAAACCGTTGAATACTATGTTATTTGTTCATAAAATTTGTTCAAAATTTTTGGGCAAATTTTTATGTTTTTTAGAGTTCCTGGAAATGTTCCAGAATGTACAAAATTTTTTGTTTCAAATTTTTATGATTTTTATATTTTATTTTGGGTTTACTTCATAAATGTTATGATTAAACCTCTATATTTAGCAAATACGATCAATTCGAACTAATTAAATACAAACAAAGTTAGTGGAGACTAATTTTGAGTTCTAAATCAGTTTAGATAATTAGTTTGAGCTTAAATACGATTTAAGTGTTGATTATTGATTTTTAATGGTTAAAAAATTGATAAAATCCATAAAACCGAGCTAGAATGAGCATGATAAGTGTTAAGGGCGATTTTGGCATGATTTTTACAGCATTTTATTTATGTTGTTATTTTTGAATGAATGAATGTCATTTATTTAATTTTTTAATGCAAGTTGTACCTAGTATGGCCTAGATTATTTTAATCGGTATTACCCGTAATGTAAGGGAATACCGATTCGGTTGTAATTTTATTTGCGATCTCGTATCGCCGTTTGTAATAATTTAATTTCATTTTTAGATCAAATGTATAATAGGAATTTTTATTTGTATCTTTTTGTAATTAATTATTATAAAGACGGAGATTCCCGAAGTCGGTGTTCCAATAGACGGTGCCATGAAGAGGCAAGGGGCCAAGGAGTTGGTTTCCGATTTTGTAATCTACTAGTTAATTAGATTAGCTAGGTGGCCATACTAGGATTTATTATATGCTTGCTTTATGTTTTTCCGCACATGCCAAAATCGCCAACATGCATTTTTATTTCTCGATTGTCAATTCAAAGTTATTCAAAATTCACCGACTTAGTTCGCTTATAGGGAATTAATAACAAAATTGAAAAGACCTCTCACATAACTTAAAAAAATGAGATTTAGCCTTACCAATTGAAGCACCTATGAACCCCGTGTTCATTAGGGCTACCATGCTCGTGGGTCCCTTTTTACCTCGGGTAAGTAGGGTGATGCGATCACAAGCCAAAATTGGATTGGACTCAACGAGATAAGCGTTATCTTGGGACTAGGAGATGGATTTAGTTGAAATCCGTCAATCAAGAGTTCTAAGTGTAGAATTAGTCAAGTATTAACTTACCTTTTTTAGATAAAGGTAGCATACGATGACTATTTTTGTCTAAAGATGGGTCTTGGAATCACTTATATAATTTCATGAGGGGTCATTATATGAGTGACTTGTTTAAAATTGTTTTACAAGTAAATTATATTTAAGCAATGAATGTTTATTTTCCGTTGAGATTTATTTTATACGCGCAAATGACAAATATTGTTTCCTTCTATGAACTTGTAAATCCGTTCAATCGTGGAAAGGGTTTCCATTATTTTATACGGTAGCATTTTGATTGCGATCTCCGTTTAAACCACCGTAGCTAAAGACAAAATGAATTTTATCTTTTGATCCTCATATTCACCATTGCAAATGTCTCTTATGAAGAGTAAATGAATAAGTCACACTTAGGCCTTGTTCTTTCCAGCTTAATTTCAGCTCATTTCAGTTCAGTTGAGCTCTATTCAGTTCAGTTCAGCTCAGTTCAGTTCAGTTCAGCTCCATTCAGTTCAGTTCAGTTCAGTTCAGTTCAGCTCTATTCAGTTCAGTTCAGCTCAGATTCATTCAGTTCAGCTCAGATTCATTCAGTTCAGTTCAGCTCCACTAAATTTAGCTCACTTCAGTTCTACTCATCTTAAACTTAATTTTTTTTGTAATATTAATATTAATATTAGTTATTATTAATATTTTATTTTTATTATTACTATCATTAATTAATTAAATAATACCCCATTCATCTCATAATTATCCCCGTTTATAACTTTGACCATAAATAAGTTTTAAAATATAAAAACTTAGACGTTATAACAAAAAACATTTACATTCATCATAAAAAATAAAATTGGAAACATATTTTTTAAATGAAAAACCAATTGAATATAAATGAGAAATCAAGTCAAAGTGTCGTCTCGAAAACTATGCAATACAAAGTATGAAAATTATTACGAACTGAAGGGGGATATTCTATTAAAAGCAACTATTATCAATATTATTAATATTACTATTATTATTTATTATAATAATTATAATTACTATTATTATTTATAATAATAATAATAATAATAATAATAATAATAATAATAATAATAATTATTATTATTATTTTTATTATTATTATTATAAGATGCGCGCAGCTTTCATTAAAATAAAATGTAAAGTTTACATGAAGTTGGTGGGGAGCCGAGAGACAATCTGGGCCCCCACCCCCTTAGCTATAGAAAAACTAAGTCTAGTGAAGATATAAGCGGCCACCCGAGCCCCTGCATCCTGAGATACCGAGAATTTCTGGATCCGCTTGAGCAAGTCAATAGCGTCCGAACCCAACTCCCCAAGTGAAGAAAAAGAGAAGGGTAGGAAACCATATCCAGCAGCCGCGCACAAATCCCTATACTTAGCACACTTGCGCTGAGCAGCATCAGCGACAACCCGTCCTGACACAAAATCGGTCAGACCAGTCTGCGTCAAGGGGGAAGACCCTGTCAAATCAACACACACATCACGCCCTCTGTCCCAGGAATAAAGCAGTAAATCCGCAGGACGAAGAGATCCGCCGTGTGCGTCAACTAAACCGATATCCACCTCCCTGCCCGAAGAAATACCAGACCTATAGCAAATGTCGAATAAGGTGTCACGAACAAGGTTATGCCGATGCTTGACCCCCACAGTGCCAGTACAAGAGACAGCGTGGTCCCCATAAATATCACCAGCAAAAACCCGAGAGCAAGCAGGACAAGGCCTAGATACCACGAATAAAGGAACACCCAGATGATATCCCAGCACACTACGGTAAGTCCTCCCGTTCATAGTCTCACCCAAACCAGAGATAGGAACCGCACGCAACCAATCAGAGGAGTGGGCACCAAGCTGGGACTTCCACAATGCAAGCTGACGCGGTGTCAAAGAGTAAACAGATTCTGCAGTAGCAGCAATCCTCGCAAAATATATGTCTGCCAATTTTTTCATAAGTTTAGGGGCAGCGATTTCACTAGGATCACGTAATAAAGTAGAACCTGTAGTCTCCGAAAACACCTGCAAGGCATCATCAAAAGTAGGACCAGCATCCACAATACCAGAAGGCCGTAGTAGCTTAGCCTGCAAATCGGCAGACTGCAAACGGGACGCCAAAAAAGCATAGTACAAAACATCCCCGGCAGCATAAACACCGAGCCCAGCAAAAAAGCATAGTACAAAATATATTATTATTATTATTCTTATTATTATTATTTTTTTTTTTATTTTTTTTTTTATTATTAGATGCGCGCAGCTTTCATTAAAATAAAATGAAAAATTTACATGAAGTTGGTGGGAAGCCGAGAGACAATCTGGGCCCCCACCCCCTTAGCTATAGCAAAGCTAATCCTAGTAAAGATATAAGCGGCCACCCGAGCCCCAGCATCCTGAGATACCGAAAACTTCTGGATCCGCTTGAGCAAGTCAACAGCATCCGAGCCCAGCTCCCCAAGCGAAGAGAAAGAGAAGGGTAGGAAACCATATCCAGCAGTCGCGCATAAATCCCTATACTTAGTACATTTGCGCTGAGCAGCATCAGCAACAACCCGTCCCGGCACAAAATCAGACATCCCAGTCTGAGTCAAGGGGGAAGACCCTGTCAAATCAACACACACATCACGCCCTCTGTTCCACGAATAAAGTAGCAAATCCGCAGGACGAAGAGATCCGCCATGCCCGTCAACCAAACCGATATCAACCTCCTTGCCCGAAGAAATACCAGACCTATAGCAAATGTCGAATAAGGTGTCACGAACGAGGTTATGCCAATGCTTAACCCCCACAGTACCAGTACAAGAAACAGCGTGGTCCCCATACACATCATCAGCAAAAACCCGAGAGCCAGCAGGACAAGGCCTAGATACCGTGAATAACGGGACACCAAGGCGATACCCCAGCACACTACGGTAAGTCCTCCGGTTCATAGTCTGACCCAACCCAGAGATAGAACCGCGCGCAACCAATCAGAGGCGTGGGCACCCTGCTGAGACTTCCATAACGCAAGCTGACGCGGTGTCAAAGAGAATACAGATTCCGCAGTAGCAGCAATCCTCGCAAAATATATATCTGCCAGTTTCTTCATAAGTTTAGGGGCAGCAATTTCACTAGGATCACGTAAAAAGGAAGAACCTGTAGTCTCAGAGAACACCCGCAAGGCATCGTCGAAAGTAGGACCAGAATCCACAATACCTGAAGACCGAAGTAGCTTAGCCTGCAAATCAGCAGACTGCAAACGGGACGCTAGAAAAGCATAATGAAAAACATCCCCGGCAACATAAACACCGAGCCCACCCAGATGAAAAGGGAAAGTGGCAAGGCGCCACTGCCAATCCCCAAAACCAGGCCCAGACGCGGTGACAATACGTTCCAAGCTAGAACGAAGCGCTGCATCTAAGCGAAGATGGACAGATCCAAAGACCCCCGGGGAGCAAGTACGGAGGGAAAAATAGAGTTTAGAAATACCAGTATAGGCCCGAAGAAGAAGCAACTCACATTGCGGGTCCTCAATCCTCGCGACTAAGTCCATAAGCTCAACGGTCTTAGTCACTCTCCTCGCCACAAGCTCACTGCCAAAAATGGGACAAGTACTGACAGGTCCACCCAAAACAGAGACACCACGCAAGGGCCGAGCAATAGAAGAGGGGAAAACACCGGGTAACCGACTCCGAGGATCCTCAATAGGCCAAAAGACCTCAGTTTTAGCCACATTAAGATGGAGACCGAAACGAGGCCCATCTGCCATAATCAAATCCAAAACTCTCCCCACCTCTAAAGTGTCCCCAACAATGGTGCCATTATCCAAATACCACGCTTGCAAAGTAAGATCAAAGGAATCCCGGATGTTGCACACTAGGGGATGCAAAACCAAAGCGAAAAGTAACGA
>JAIUZE010074337.1:0-38406 GCA_022085475.1 Heliosperma pusillum | reverse complement strand
GGTCCAGGGTCAATAGGTGGTTTTGTAGAGCAGGCCGGTAACCTGAGTCTACTGAGGTGTCCGTTGCGGTGGCCCTCTGGTTTCTCTTTCCCATATGCTTATCTTGTACGTTGGTC
This sequence comes from Heliosperma pusillum, assembly GCA_022085475.1. Classification (NCBI taxonomy): domain Eukaryota; kingdom Viridiplantae; phylum Streptophyta; class Magnoliopsida; order Caryophyllales; family Caryophyllaceae; genus Heliosperma; species Heliosperma pusillum. The sequence continues at coordinate 38,290 of JAIUZE010074337.1, read as the reverse complement.
AGTATATGCGAATACTGACCCCTTTACTGTTTTAAAAAATTGTTGTGATCCATTACCTAGGATTGATGACCTGTTTGATCCATTGAGCGGAGCTGGGCTGTTGTCGAAGATAGATTTGAGATCGGGGTATCATCAGCTGAGGATAAGGGATAGTGACATTCCAAAGACACCGTTTCGTTTGAGGTATATGCATTATGAGTATGTAGTGATGTCGTTTGGGTTCCCTAATGCACCAGCGGTAGTCATGGAGCTTATGAACCGGATCTTCAGTCCGTATTTGGACATGTTCGTGGTGGTGTTTTTTGATGATATCTTAGTCTATTCTAAGACTAAGGAGGAGCATGCGGAGCATCTAAGGATCGTGCTGCAGACCTTGAGGGATAACCAGCTGTATGCAAAATTGTTTTAATGTAAATTCTGGTTAGAGAAGGTGGCATTTTTGGGGCATGTAATATCAAAGGGAAGGGGTAATGGCGGATCCGAGTAAAATTGAAGCTGTGTCTAACTTGGAGGCACTAAGGAATGTAGCTGAGGTGAGGAGTTTTCTTGGTTTGGTTGGGTATTATAGGAGGTTCGCGATGGACTTCTCAACGATAGCTAGACCTATGACATCGTTTATAATAAATGAGAACATGTTTTGTTGGGATGAGAGTTGTGAGATGGCGTTTCAAACCTTGAAGGAGCGTTTAACCACAGCACTTGTGTTACCATTACCTCAGGGGAGCGAGAATTTTAAGGTGTATACTGATGTGTCAAAGTGTGGCTTGGGTTGTGTGTTGTTGCAGAACGGGAAGGTGATTGCTTATGTGTCAAGGCAGCTGAAGCCTTATGAAGAGAACTACCCTACTCATGGTCTCGAGTTGGGAGCGGTCGTGTTCACGCTGAAGATTTGGAGGCACTATCAGTACGGTGCTTGTTGCAAGGTGTTCTCAGACCATAAGAGTCTGAAATACATCTATACCTAGAAGGAGCTGAATATAAGGCAGCGGCGGTGGATGGAGCTGATTGGGGATTATGACATGGAGATTATCTACCATGAGGGGAAGGCCAATGTGGTTGATGATGCTTTAAGTGTAACACCCCAGATTTTATAATAATGAATAATTCACTAAAGTCGTAAATTTTATAAAATTGCCTTTTACTTTTATTAATTAAAATAATTTAAGTCGATAATTTATGATTTCGTGGCTTTAAATTAATGTTAAATAGAATTTAGTTTAGTTGGTTAGAAACCGTCGCATTTCAGTCCGTTATGAGTTCATAATCGGATTCTACGCGAAAATCCTAGTGAGTTGACCCAATATGAAATTTGGGCCTTGATGTGGTCGTTATACACCAAAAATAAAACCTAAGTCAACTAACTAAGAAGATAGCGGAAGTAGGGTCGATCTCCACAGGGAGGAAACTAATTAACTGAAATCTAATTCTGCCAGTAACAATCTATGGGGGTTTGAAAAGGTTTATACTAAACTAAAAAGATTAAAGGAAGAGAAATAAAGATAGAGAAAGAATATGTTAGGATTCGGTCTACTGAAGTATCGGCATCTACAGGCTAACTAAGTCAGTCAATCTTTTAATGAGAAGAGCAATGGTTTTCTCCTCTCGGTCTCAAACCGCCCTAGGGATTTTCCTACTTAACTCTCGTCCTCTTAGGAGTCACCTATCAATTCTAAGCAAGCCTTCCCTTCCAATCTCTCGATCCAGGTCGGGGTTAACTACCTAGCCTAGTCTCCTGCGTGCACTCATTCGACTAAACCTCAATTAAATTGCAAAGATCGATTCTCACGACTAGCTGAACTAATCTATACTAACATGCCTCTACTACGGTTTCCCTCATCCCAACATACAAGAGGATTAGCTACTCATGTTATGAACTATGCTAACAAAGACGATTAAATATATGACATAAGACATGATAAAACCGTAATTAACAAGCATGAACAATAACGCAGCAGTAATTAAGAAAGAGAAACTGTAATTAAGACTAAGATTAAGAAAGAGAGAAAAGAAGAAAGGAGTTTACAATCTTAGCAAATCCGGCGTAAAGAACAAATCCTACGTCGATAAACCCGAATGCAAACCAAAGATAAAGTTTAGAAAACTAAAGGAAGATTAAAGCTAATAATTCTGAACCCTAAGGGTTCAGAATCCTAATGATTCTCAATCTGAATGTCTAACTAATGACGTAAATAAGAGTTTATATAATGCAAAACACGACTCTTAAACCCTAATTAAGCTATGGACTTAAGGCCCATGATAGATTCTACTCGATCGAGGGAAATAACCACTCGATCGAGGACTTTATTCTAGGAAATCACTCGATCGAGTAACAATTCTACTCGATCGAGCAACTTTTCAGCAACTACTTACTCGATCGAGCACAGGACAGCTCGATCGAGCAACTTTTCTCTTCCACGCTCCTCGATCGACCAAATATATAATCGATCAAGGTCTTTTGGCCTATCGTGCAGTGTTGGACACGGCATTAGACTGATTGCGAGCAGTTTCACGCTTTCCCATGCAAGAGCTTCTGTTCCGTTCCTTCCATTCTCCTAAATGCATGCAAAGTGGACTGTTTTGGCTCGGTTTCCGCTACTACGCAGCTTGTACCTACAAAATAGTAATGAAAGTACAAAGTAGCCAAATAGGGGCATATGGTGACATAATATCACCTAAATGACATAGAAATGCGCGTATAAATGGACTAGAAAGTCTATATAAAATACACGCGTCAAACTTCCCCAAACTAAACCTTTGCTTGTCCTCAAGCAAACTAAATGCAGCTATATGGAACAAAATAAACCTAGGGGAATGGAGTAAGTCTCAGAGCTAACTACGAGTCAATACTAAACAGTACAATGCACTCATTCTATCGTTACAAAGCTTAATACGAAAGTGAACGAATTTATACAATCTTGGAAATAAATTATACTTTCGACCTTGCAAGACTCAACCAAATTCGGACTCTCACGGGCCACTCTTCTCTCAACAAGCAAATGGTAAGTAAATATGTATAAGAAAGAGAGAAGAAAATATAGTCACTCACCTAGACTACGACCGACACAACATGCATTGCTAACTAATATGAAAGATGATTCAAGCACCGTACACACGCATGACCACCGTTCAAGGACCATCACGTGCCGAACATTTGCAAAATCTGGATATGTGAGGCTAATTGGTAAGAAGGGGCAAAACAATTAATGGAAATGTGAGGGTAAATAGCCAAGCTAGTTCCTAACAAGACCGCAATATAACTCGTTCCATTCTTCCAACTATCAAAATTAAGCTCGATGCCTTAACAAATCTAGGCATATACAACACAAATCCCATAAAATACCTCAACAAAATAATGATAAGCGCATGAGGTGTAAATAATAAAAACTTCAGCCAATTATTTTTCATTTTTTTTCTTCCTTTTTCTTTTCTTTTTCTTTCTTGGCTGACTGAGGAAAACACTCGATCGAGCAGAACATGTTACTCGATCGAGGCACGTAAACACCAAATCTGCTCGATCGAGCTAAACAAAGTACTCGATCGAGACACTAATCAACACTTCTCTTCTTTTTTCTCGTAAATACCCACTCCAATCAATGAAAACGAGCCAAAACTGACGCAACGGTAGAATATACCTCGACTACTAAACTAGCTCGGCAAGGGTAGGCTCAGTTTGGAATGTAGTTAAGGGCAACAGGCAGACATGGCTTTATGTGGAGTTATTGGGGTAAAATGAGGAAAAGGGAGATGCAAATATTCTCAAAACACGTAATACCAACCACAAACCCAATGCGTGCAGGCAATAAGAAATCAAAATTCATTTACAAGCAAATGACACGAGATGTGGGGAGTAACTACTCTCATTCCTAGATGAACTGGTCATGGATGTCACCAGTTATAGGCTCGAAATCTCAGAATATATAAGTAGTTTGCCAAAATGCTGAGTCAAGTCTACTAATCAAATTTAAATTCCAAGACAAAATTCATAGTTCACTATTTCGATTTTACTAAATAACTCAAGAAAGGTGCAAAAAATAGCAAAAAACAAACTTGTAGTGCAATTTCATCATGAACAAGACTCCAATCCGACTCAACTATATGCAAAAATAAACGTGATATTTTTGATTTTTTCAAAAAAAATTTTCAAATTAACATGAATTGTAAACGTGAATGCAATACAAATGCAAATGCAGACGCAAAAGGATGTAAAACACTTCCCCAAACCAGAACAGGCAATGTCCTCATTGGCTATAGCACAAGAGCATATAAGGGAAAGGGAAAAAAACAACCTAATACATGTTCCTAATGAATGAAGTATATATAAAGAATGGAAAAAAACAAAAGAAACAGAAAAACTCACAAAACAAAGCTTCCCCAAACCAGCATCAAACTGAAGGTCTAACATCACCGTCTCCCATCAGTTGCCTCTGTCCACAATTAATTTGGATACTAACACAAATTGCAGGTAAGATTATGCAGAAAAATCGAAAGATGAAGAACAAAAGGGGAATTGGGATCGAGTAAATTGAAAGGGGATCGAAGACTTCTCTTATATAGGTTAGTTTGCTCGATCGAGTAGAAATGCCACTCGATCGAGGACTTTTGTCAGACAGGACTGCTCGATCGAGTAGTATTGGTTTACTCGATCGAGTGATCTTCTTTTGATGACCCTCAGTTTACTCGTTTGTTTTGAATTCCCCTCGATCGAATTACATGCCACTCGATCGAGGTCTTTTTTTTCTTCGCCTTGTAGCGATTGATTTCCGCTTCACTTTCCTGCAAAAACAATACAAACCGATACCCAAGGAAATACCAAAAAATAGTCTAGCAGGAAGAATAAATTGTCTAAACTACGGATTATCGCGTAATAGTCTAATTGTCTAACGCAATAAATTGTTTTTACAAATTGCACGGGGTTGCAAACCCGGCTAGTAACCAAAGAGTTCCATGACAAGTCCATCGTTAGGCCTTTGACTTGCGGAAGTACCCTCAGCTGTGGTAATATTTGACTTCTTTTTCCACAATCCCTGGGGTATACGTGCAGCGGCAGGCTCAGAGTGATTAGCAATGTTAGGCATCTTCGCTGTCACAGTAGTCTCAACAGTCGAATCTTCCATGAAAATAAAACTGTCGAAGACGGAGTCAGGAGTACTCAAGTCTTCCTCCTGAAGAGTCTTATCTATCCCTCTCTACCTGCGCATACACAACTATATAGAGAAAGATAAGAACAGTCTTAAGGAATTAGAAATTCCTTAAGACGAGACAGAAATAAATAACAGAAAATTAAATTGCCTCCCCGGCAACGGCGCCAAAATTTGATGTGGTCGTTATACACCAAAAATAAAACCTAAGTCAACTAACTAAGAAGATAGCGGAAGTAGGGTCGATCTCCACAGGGAGGAAACTAATTAACTGAAATCTAATTCTGCAAGTAACAATCTATGGGGGTTTTGAAAAGGTATTATACTAAACTAAAAAGATTAAAGGAAGAGAAATAAAGATAGAGAAAGAATATGCTAGGATTCGGTCTACTGAAGTATCGGCATCTACAGGTCAACTAAGTCAGTCAATCTTTTAATGAGAAGAGCAATGGTTTTCTCCTCTCGGTCTCAAACCGCCCTAGGGATTTTCCTAATTAACTCTCGTCCTCTTAGGATTCACCTATCAATTCTAAGCAAGCCTTCCCTTCCAATCTCTCGATCCAGGTCGGGGTTAACTACCTAGCCTAGTCTCCTGCGTGCACTCATTCGACTAAACCTCAATTAAATATCAAAGATCGATTCTCACGACTAGCTAAACTAATCTATCCTAACATGCCTCTACTACAGTTTTCCTCATCCCAACATACAAGAGAATTAGCTACTCATGTTATAGACTATGCTAACTAAGACGATTAAACATATGACGATAGACATAATAAAATCGTAATTAAGAAGCATGAACAATAACGCAACAATAATTAAGAAAGAGAAACAGTAATTAAGACTAAGATTAAGAAAGAGAGAAAAGAAGAAAGGAGTTTACAATCTTAGCAAATCCGGCGTAAAGAACAAATCCTACGTCGATAAACCCGAATGCAAACCAAAGATAAAGTTCAGAAACTAATGGAAGATTAAAGCTAATAATTCCGAACCCTAAGGGTTCAGAATCCTAATGATTCTCTCCCCGAATCTGAATACGAATAAGAGTTTATATAATGCAAAACACGACTCTTAAACCCTAATTAAGCTATGGACTTAAGGCCAATAATAGATTCTACTCGATCGAGTAACAATTCTACTCGATCGAGGACTTTATTGGAGGAAATCACTCGATCGAGTAACAATTCTACTCGATCGAGCAACTTTTCAGCAGCAACCACTCGATCGTGCACAGGACAGCTCGATCGAGCAACTATTCTCTTCCACGCTCCTCGATCGACCATATATATAATCGATCGAGGTCTTTTGGCCTATCGTGCAGTGTTGGACATGGCTTTGGACTTGATTGCGAGCGGTTTCACGCTTTCCCATGCAAGAGCTTCTGTTCCGTTCCTTCCATTCTCCTAAATGCATGCAAAGTGGACTCTTTCGTCTCGATATCTGCTACTATGCAGCTTGTACCTACAATATAGTAATGAAAGTACAAAGTAGCCAAATAGGGGCATATGGTGATATAATATAACCTAAATGACATAGAAATGCGTGCATAAATGGACTAGAAAGTCTATATAAAATACACGCATCAAACTTCCCCAAACTAAACCTTTGCTTGTCCTCAAGCAAACTAAATGCAGCTAAATGTAACAAAATAAACCTAGAGGAATGGAGTAAGTCTCAGAGCTAGCAATAAGTCAATGTTAAATAGTTTAATGCACTCATTCAATTGCTACAAAGCGTAATACGAAAGTGAACGAATTTATACAATCTTGGAAATAAATTAGACTTTCGACCTTGCAAGACTCAACCAAATTCGGACTCTCGCGGGTCACTCTTCTCTCAACAAGCAAATGGTAAGTAAATATGTATAAGAAAGAGAGAAGAAAATATAGCCACTCACCTAGACTACGACCGACACAACATGCATTGCTAACTAACATGAAAGATGATTCAAGCACCGTACACACGCATAACCACCGTTCAAGGACAATCACGTGCCGAACATTTGCAAAAGTATGGATATGTGAGGCTAATTGGTAAGAAGGGGCAAAACAATTAATGGAAATGTGAGGGTAAATAGCCAAGCTAGTTCCTAACAAGACCACAATAGAACTCGTTCCATCTTCCAACAATCAAAAATTAAACTCAATGCCTTACCAAATCTAGGCATAAACAACACAAATCCCATAAAACACCTCGACAAAATAATGATACGCATAGGAGGTGTAGAAAACAATAACTTCAGCCAATCATTTTTTCGATATATTTTTTCATTTTTTTCTTTCTTTTCTTTTCTTTTTCTTTCTTGGCTGACTGAGGAAAACCACTCGATCGAGCAGAACATGTCACTCGATCGAGGTACAAAAAACACCAAATCTGCTCGATCGAGCTAAACAAAGTACTCGATCGAGACACTAATCAACACTTCTCTTCTTTTTTCTCGTAAATACCCACTCCAATCAATGAAAACGAGCCAAAACTGACGCAACGGTAGAATATACCTCGACTACTAAACTAGCTCGGCAAGGGTAGGCTCAGTTTGGAATGTAGTTAAGGGCAACAGGCAGACATGGCTTTATGTGGAGTTATTGGGGTAAAATGAGGAAAAGGGAGATGCAAATATTCTCAAAACACGTAATACCAACCACAAACCCAATGCGTGCAGGCAATAAGAAATCAAAATTCATTTACAAGCAAATGACACGAGATGTGGGGAGTAACTACTCTCATTCCTAGATGAACTGGTCATGGATGTCACCAGTTATAGGCTCGAAATCTCAGAATATATAAGTAGTTTGCCAAAATGCTGAGTCAAGTCTACTAATCAAATTTAAATTCCAAGACAAAATTCATAGTTCACTATTTCGATTTTACTAAATAACTCAAGAAAGGTGCAAAAAATAGCAAAAAACAAACTTGTAGTGCAATTTCATCATGAACAAGACTCCAATCCGACTCAACTATATGCAAAAATAAACGTGATATTTTTGATTTTTTCAAAAAAAATTTTCAAATTAACATGAATTGTAAACGTGAATGCAATACAAATGCAAATGCAGACGCAAAAGGATGTAAAACACTTCCCCAAACCAGAACAGGCAATGTCCTCATTGGCTATAGCACAAGAGCATATAAGGGAAAGGGAAAAAAACAACCTAATACATGTTCCTAATGAATGAAGTATATATAAAGAATGGAAAAAAACAAAAGAAACAGAAAAACTCACAAAACAAAGCTTCCCCAAACCAGCATCAAACTGAAGGTCTAACATCACCGTCTCCCATCAGTTGCCTCTGTCCACAATTAATTTGGATACTAACACAAATTGCAGGTAAGATTATGCAGAAAAATCGAAAGATGAAGAACAAAAGGGGAATTGGGATCGAGTAAATTGAAAGGGGATCGAAGACTTCTCTTATATAGGTTAGTTTGCTCGATCGAGTAGAAATGCCACTCGATCGAGGACTTTTGTCAGACAGGACTGCTCGATCGAGTAGTGTTGGTTTACTCGATCGAGTGATCTTCTTTTGATGACCCTCAGTTTACTCGTTTGTTTTGAATTCCCCTCGATCGAATTACATGCCACTCGATCGAGGTCTTTTTTTTCTTCGCCTTGTAGCGATTGATTTCCGCTTCACTTTCCTGCAAAAACAATACAAACCGATACCCAAGGAAATACCAAAAAATAGTCTAGCAGGAAGAATAAATTGTCTAAACTACGGATTATCGCGTAATAGTCTAATTGTCTAACGCAATAAATTGTTTTTACAAATTGCACGGGGTTGCAAACCCGGCTAGTAACCAAAGAGTTCCATGACAAGTCCACCGTTAGGCCTTTGACTTGCGGAAGTACCCTCAGCTGTGGTAATATTTGACTTCTTTTTCCACAATCCCTGGGGTATACGTGCAGCGGCAGGCTCAGAGTGATTAGCAATGTTAGTCATCTTCGCTGTCACGGTAGTCTCAACAGTCGAATCTTCCATGAAAATAAAACTGTCGAAGACGGAGTCAGGAGTACTCAAGACTTCCTCCTGAAGAGTCTTATCTATCCCTCTCTACCTGCGCATACACAACTATAGAGAGAAAGATAAGAACAGTCTTAAGGAATTAGAAATTCCTTAAGACGAGACAGAAATAAATAACAGAAAATTAAATTGCCTCCCCGGCAACGGCGCCAAAATTTGATGTGGTCGTTATACACCAAAAATAAAACCTAAGTCAACTAACTAAGAAGATAGCGGAAGTGGGGTCGATCTCCACAGGGAGGAAACTAATTAACTGAAATCTAATTCTGCCAGTAACAATCTATGGGGGTTTGAAAAGGTTTATACTAAACAAAAAAGATTAAAGGAAGAGAAATAAAGATAGAGAAAGAATATGCTAGGATTCGGTCTACTGAAGTATCGGCATCTACAGGCTAACTAAGTCAGTCAATCTTTTAATGAGAAGAGCAATGGTTTTCTCCTCTCGGTCTCAAACCGCCCTAGGGATTTTCCTAATTAACTCTCGTCCTCTTAGGAGTCACCTATCAATTCTAAGCAAGCCTTCCCTTCCAATCTCTCGATCCAGGTCGGGGTTAACTACCTAGTCTAGTCTCCTGCGTGCACTCATTCGACTAAACCTCAATTAAATTGCAAAGATCGATTCTCACGACTAGCTAAACTAATCTATCCTAACATGCCTTTACTACAGTTTCCCTCATCCCAACATACAAGAGAATTAGCTACTCATGTTATGAACGATGCTAACTAAGACGATTAAACATATGACATAAGACATAATAAAACCGTAATTAAGAAGCATGAACAATAACGCAGCAGTAATTAAGAAAGAGAAACAGTAATTAAGACTAAGATTAAGAAAGAGAGAAAAGAAGAAAGGAGTTTACAATCTTAGCAAATCCGGCGTAAAGAACAAATCCTACGTCGATAAACCCGAATGCAAACCAAAGATAAAGTTTAGAAAACTAAAGGAAGATTAAAGCTAATAATTCCGAACCCTAAGGGTTCAGAATCCTAATGATTCTCAATCTGAATGTCTAACTAATGACGTAAATAAGAGTTTATATAATGCAAAACACGACTCTTAAACCCTAATTAAGCTATGGACTTAAGGCCCAAGATAGATTCTACTTGATCGAGGGAAAATACCACTCGATCGAGGACTTTATTGGAGAAAATCACTCGATCGAGTAACAATTCTACTCGATCGAGCAACTTTTCAGCAGCTACTTACTCGATCAAGTACAGGACAGCTCGATCGAGCAACTATTCTCTTCCACACTCCTCGATCGACCAAATATATAATCGATCGAGGTCTTTTGGCCTATCGTGCAGTGTTGGACACGGCTTTGGCTTGATTACGAGCGGTTTCACGCTTCCCCATGCAAGAGCTTCTGTCTCGTTCCTTCCATTCTCCTAAATGCATGCAAATTGGACTGTTTTGTCTCGGTTTCCGCTACTGCGCAGCTTGTAGCTACAAAATAGTAATGAAAGTACAAAGTAGCAAAATAGGGGCATATGGTGACATAATATCACCTAAATGACATAGAAATGCGTGCAATAAATGGACTAGAAAGTCTATATAAAATACACGCATCAGGCCTCATATTATTCATCTTCTGAAAACACACCCACTTATCCCTTCACTTTCCCCCTTATTTTTTCAGCAACATTACTCTTCTTCTTCATCTTCCTAAAACACTAAAACACCATTAAAACTCCATCACTTTATAATCTTAAGACGGAAGCCATTTCTCCTTCTCTCAACGAAAATTTACGATTTTTATATAAATCTTCTCCTCTCATCTTGCTCTTCCTTTTCATAACATAAAATACCCATTCACTCCAACTTTTTATAAAACCCATTTTCTAGATCTAAACTTAAGACGAGCATAACTTCTTCGTTTCTTAACGTAATTCGATTTCGTTTAATGTTTCAGAATCCTCACATTGTCCTCTTTCTTTCTAGCCAATAAAAGATCAAAACTTTTAACCTTCATTTTAGACCGATTTCGTGAAATTTTGGTTTGGACTACTACTATATTATTTATCTATAAAAGGGTGGGTTTTGAAGATTTTGGGTCAAGGAATTCATGTGGATCGATGGCTAGCTTGGGAATCAAGGATTTGAAGTGCTAATCGAGGTAACGGTGATGGGTTACTCGATATCAATATGTCTTTTAATGTTTTAAATTGTAGTTTTAATTAGTGAAAGATGTAATCTTTGCCTTAATTTCATGTTAAATGGTGTTAGTTGTTCCACGATAACTAGAAGAAGTTCTTATTGTCCCCTTATTTAACCGAAAATTTCTCATTGTAAGGAAATTTCATCTTAGCTTTATTTTATTGCTTTTATATTTGCATGCATGATAACTAGATCCTCAATCATTAAGTTAATGAAATTTAATGAACTAATTAGAGGAGTCTAATTAGAGGTATAGGACTTTCATCTGGTATGAGAGCTCAATTGTTAAATGCATGTTGATTTTAAGCATTAAAATCGAGTTACACGATAACTTGAGTAAAATCGAAAATTTGTGTTAAAAATGGTTTGCACGAAATTTTTTGATTTTCATGCATACCTACTGACCTCAAAATGGTTGTGGTCAAATGATTTTAGGGATTGATTTGCTATTTATTTTGATTTATGGCCTTTAAATCAAGTTAATATACATTTTTTTATGTTAAAAGTTAACTAAAAACAGTTTCATGTTGATTCTGGTCATGAAATTTTTATATGATCTCACATGCATGTTTTAAATCTTTTATGTAAAAGTTCGTGATTTTTAATTAAGTTTTGCATGATTATTGATTCTTATGAGATAAAAGTCGATAAAGTGAGATTATAATGTTCATAAAATTGAAACGAGCTTTTCTGGTCTTGAAATTTTTTTCTACATTTTATAATCTGATTTATAACATCATGGTGAAAATTTGTACTTTTTGTCACTATTATACTATATTTATTTGTTTTTATTTGATAAAACCAATAAATTCATAGCTATTTCTTCATAAAATTAATTCAAATTTTTTGGGCAAATATTTTTGATTTTTGGAGTTCCTGGAAATATTCCAGAATGTACAAAAATTTTGTTTTCAAATTTTTATGATGTTTATATTTTATTTGTGGTTTATTTCATAAATGTTGTGATTAAACTTCTATACTTAGCAAATACGACCAATTCAAACTAATTAAATACAAACAACGTTAGTGGGGACTAATTTTTAGTTTAAATCAGTTTAGATAATTATTTTGAGCTAAAATACGATTTAAGTGTTGATTATTGATTTTAATGATTAAAAATCGATAAAATCCATAAAACCGAGCTAGAATGAGCATGATTGTTGATTATTGATTATTGATTTTTTTTTTTTTAATGCAAGTTGTACCTAGTATGGCGAAGATTATTTTAATCGGTATTACTCGTAATGTAAGGGAATACCGATTTCGGTTGTAATTTTAATTGCGATCTCGCATCGTCCATTTGTAATAATTAATAGATTTATTTTTAGATCAAATGTATAATAGGAATTTCTATGTATTCATTTGTATTTTTTTTTTGTAATTAATTATTATGAAGACGGAGATTCCCGAAGTCGGTGTTCCAAAAGACGGTGCCGTTTGAAGCGTGTTCCATGAAGAGGCAAGGGGCCAAGGAGTTGGTTTCCGATTTTGTAATCGTCTAGTTAATTAGATTAGCTAGGTGGTCATACTAGGATTTATTATTTGCTTGCTTTATGTTTTCGCTCATGCCAAAATCGCCAACATGCATTTTTATTTCTCGATTGTCAATTCAACGTTATTCAAAATTTACCGATTTAGTTCACTTATAGGGAATTAATAACTAAATTGACAAGACTTCTCACATAAATTAAAAGAAATTGAGATTTAGCCTTACCAATTGAAGCACCTATGAACCCCGTGTTCATTAGGGCAACCACAACGTGGACCCTTTTTTTCGGGTAAGTAGGGTGATGCAATCACACGCCAAAATTGGGTTAGACTCAACGGGATAAGCGTTATCCCGGGACTAGGAGATGAATTTGGTTGAAATCCGTCGACCGAGAATTCTAGGGGTAGAATTAGTCAAAATGTTGACTTACCGTCTATTACATAAAAGTGGCATAACATGTTCATTTTTATTTAAAATGCGGGTCTCGGAATCACTCATATAATTTCGTGAGGGGTCATTATATGAATAACTTGTTAAAATTGTTTTACAAGTGAATTATAAATAAGCAATGAATGTTAATTTTCCGTTGATATTTATTTTATTCGCGCAATGACAAATATTTTATCCTTCTACAAACTCCTAAATCCGTTCATTCTTGGAAAGGAGTTTCCATAAATTTATACGGTAGCATTTTTTATTGCGATTTAAATATCCGTTTAAACCACCATAGCTTAAGATAAAATTAAATTTATCTTTTGATCCTCATATTCACCATTTCAAATTTCTCTTATGAAGAGTACATGAATAAGTCACACTTAGTAAAAAAGGTTTTGATTTTTTAATGACGTCTTCTTTCAACAATAGTACATCAATCTTTTTTGCTCCAAAGAAAATATTTGTATTTTTGGTATGTCGTCATAATACTCCTTATAGAGGCTTACCTCAAAAGAGGCCAAATCAGTTGGGATGACTAGGGTTTTTTATTTATTTGAAATCGTGAATAACCAAATACCGTAGTCACTTCATGAAAGGTTTATCCTTTTGAAGGTAAAACCATGAATGAAATGAAGAATAATATTCATAATAAATTTAATATACTTTTATAAGTAGAGATTCATGAAAGTGAGTGGGAGTTCTAGGAGGGATGTTTTATTCTTAATTGTTAAGAATAGGACGAGGTTCAAGAGTAGGTTGGCACGATGTTGGCACAAGGCGAGGGCAAAAGGCAAGACTATTTTGAATAGCAAAGTCAAACCCAAGCAAGATGTCGAACCCAACTTTTGATGATTCTATCATTACAATGTAAGACACTAGAAAAGTATCTGCCCCAAGTTTTCTGAAGAATTAGAAATTGGGTGTACTACACCTAAAAGTAGTTTCACCAATAATATCTATATGGTCGACATTTATTTTGCTAAATGAAATTTTTAGGTATTAGATACCTATTATAATTCTCATCAATGTATTCAATGCATATAATAATGATTCGTGCGACGACTAGCCATAGTTAAATGTCGACCAACAAGGGAAATAAAACTATTGTAGTTTTTTTTTTCTATAGAGAAATATAAAAGTTATAATGTGATCAATCTTGTTTTGGATTTAGAGGTCTACTATTAATAAAATTTATTATGTACACGACCTCTAAATAAGAATATCAACTTTTGTGTAAGACATAGAGTGTTTCACTTTTGTGATTGGAACAACCGTTGTCTCCATTTTATGCATGTACTTGGTCAATGGTTATGCCATACCAATCAAAGGTAATTATATTCTTGACCTAAACTAGAAATTACTTGTTATATAGATTGTAAAAGGCACAAAATTGGTGACCCAGATCTAATCTTAATTCTGGATTGTGTAGCACATTAAGAGGCTAGTATTGACTACTATCCCTAAACCATTTGATTTTGAATCTTATGGAGTGTGCAAATCTTGTATTCAAGGCAAGATGATCCGTGCCCCTTTTATTGAAAAGGAAATCGAACTAGTGAGTTGTTGGCCCTATTACATAAGGATATGTGTGGTTCAATAACAATCACAACTAGAGATGGTTATGACTACTTCACTTTATTTACCGACGATTTAAGTAGATATTGTGTTTGATTCTACTTAATGAGGTGCTAAGGGAAAACTCTTTTTTTGATGAAATGTAAATAATTCATTAAAAAGAGAAAATGTAACCATACAAGGATTGGCTCGGCCCACAAATGGACCCTCAACCCAAACCGACTCAAATAAACAGATGCTATTCTACTGAAGAAGCCCTTTCACTAAGGTCCAACATCCAATCCCCCCTATATAACTCCAAACCCTATCTACGTGAACAACAACAACAACTCCAAATATTTCCTTATAAACCCTAGAAACTGTCACGGCTCTCAACAGCCACAAATCTTCTCAAACCACGCTCTGTCAACATCAATCTTCTTCCTTGATAAGCTCTGGAACCACATTCGTTGTTCCTTGATTATTCTCTCTGCCAATATATCGGGACGATCCAATTGCTTCTCATGGTAGGTTTGATTCCACTGTCTCCAAATGAAGTATATTAGGGCGTTGCTGATCGCATTCACCGTATCTTTGTGAGATTTCTTCCCCGTTATCTTCAATCTCCAATCCAGGAGGTCTCTACGAGGTAAGTCGACCCCAAGCCAGTTTTCAATTTAAGTCACTACTCTTGTACTGTAAACACAGTCAAAGAATAGATGTTCCACGATTTCTACTTCACTTCCACAGTTACAGCAGGTACACTCTTCTACTATGCCTATTTTGTGAAGTTTCTCTTTCGTGTTCATAGAAATATGATGATAAATCCATGATACAATGCTATGTTTGGGCATGGTGTTGTTGTTCCAAATGAGATCCCTCCAAATTAATTTCTCTGTCTTGGTTCTAAGGAATTCATATCCTTTTGCTATTGTGTACTTTTTGTCATTTTGATTCTGCCATTCCCCTTGTTGGTAGGGGAAGTCATAAGGTTCCTAACTGCTAAGGAAAAACTTTGAAAAGTTCAAAGAGTTTCAATGTAAAGTAGTTAACCACCAAGAGTATAAGATCAAATACTTACGACTAAATCGTAACTAGAACTATCTAAGTATTGACTTTAATTTTCACCAAAAGTATTGTGAAATAGTTTCACGAGTTAACTCACATTATGAGATAAGGCGTTGTTGAATAGAGAAACAGAACCTTATACGATATGGTTTTATATTTGTCAAGTTACTTTGAGCCACTTGACTAACCTTGGGCTTTTATTATTTTTTCTGCTATTTCTTTTCCCACCATATCAAAGCATATTTAAAACAGTCGGATTTTATTTCTTATACGATATATATAGGTAGCGTACCTAATTTGTAAGTTATCCGAATGAAACAAGTGCTCAATAATCATACATTGACCACGAGAACAAAGCGTTTGTGGCTCGTGATGCTGTCTTTCAATAAAAATACGATTATTTCTTGATAAGACAGAGTGGGAGAAAATGTTTCAAGAGCCACTAACTGAGCATATGGTCCGAAAAAAGTTTCCTCATTGCTTGTTCATTAGTTGTTTCTACAGAACCTTGGAGGTCAGGTGAAATTTTATCATTCTTTCATAGTGATCAATTCGTATTACTATGAGAAATACACTCACCTGTGAATTATAAGAGACTGTTTCTAGTCCTAACTTCATGCTATGGCTTAGAGTCATGCAATTCGTAATGTACTCCATGCACGATGGTCATGTATGTGACCTGGTAAATTTTACTTGAAGAAGTACGACCTCTTCAGTGTAAATTGATTTTAAGATCAAAATCTGCATGGATGAACATTAAAATATTTTCAAAGATAAATTGGTAGGCAAAGAGTTTGCACCAATTGTTGTGCTTTGATCCATTCGAAAATACTAAACGATTAAAGCATATCATAATAGTATGATGGCAATTGGATCTCAAGAACCGCCTTCTTGATTGCGATTCTAGAAGAGGTTGAATATTTGATAATGTGAAACTTTAAGAGAAAGTCTTAAGTAAACACTAAAGAGTTGGAATTAGTGTGTCAATCATGTAATAAAATATTTCTCGACATCTCGAGGAATTATGTTGATACATGAAGTTTAGTGGGAGTAATGTGGAGACATATTGATCATTTAAGGTGTGGAAGATTTTGGAGAAGTAGAATACATCTCTTAGATATCTGGATTTATGGAGATAAATCTAAAAGGATATTAACATTAAGTCAAAATTCTTATGTTAATAGATCTTTAACTAGTTCAAGGAAGTTGAACACATGATAATTGATTCCTTTTACTTCCACTGCGGGATCAATTATATACGTTGTGATGTATGCTCGATGCGACATTTCGCATGCTTTGAGTATGACAAGTCGTTTGCAATCAAATACAAGTGAGAGGTACTTGATAGCCATAAAGAACATCCTTAAGTTCTTGCGAAGGACTAAGGATAGGTTCTGAATGTTTGGAGTATATATACTGAGTATATATCTGTTGGAAGAGTACCAAGCAGAAAGAAATATTGGAAAGGTTCCAAGTAGGAGTGTCATTTCCAAATATAAATGTCATATATCTGTTGGAAGTGTTCCAGGCAGTTAGTCATTGCGGATTTCACAACGAAAATGGAGTACATTGCACCATTTAATGATGCATATGAAAGTAGCATGGATTCGACAATATTGGAGGGACTAGGAGTAGTTCCTATAGTTATATATCCTATCCCATGATACTGGTAAAATAGTGGGAGCTACCTTTAGGCCAAGGGGCCTAAGTCTAGATTCAAACCTAGACATGTACTCAGGAAGTTTTATGTAATATGGGATTACGTAGACAAAGAAAAATAGGAATAAGAATTGGGAAATATGCAAGTATTGCTAATCCATTAGCCATGCCTTTATGCAAGCTGAACATGATAGTCATGTCATTTCAATGGGGATTGAAACGTGTACCTGAATTGCTAAAGATTATGGGATATGAAATTATTGATAGCGTATCAATTTTTCCATATATTTGATAATCTCATTCATTGTTAGAGTTTCATTAATAACTCCCTTATTTAGTTTGACTAAATTTTAATACTTTTTTTATCCGAATTGGTTGAAAGAAAAGTTGAACCAAATTCAAGTGAACATGATGAACTTAGTGTTTTTTCCCTAGTCACTCATTTGAGGTGACGTCTCAAAGTGACTAGATTGTAAGTCGATCGATGGTTGGTTCAGCACCATGGGGTCATGGAGATGACTAGTCGTTTACATAGATAGACTGTGAAGACACTCTGTCGGGCAGTAACCATAATAGAGTCCCTTATAAAAATTGTTGCAGCCTAGTCGTGGCGGGGATTTCGATTTTATTCCTTTGAGTCGATTCTTTAGACTGGCGACCATTTACCTGAGTCAGTGTAGCTTCCGATTAACTTTGGTTTTTGTCCTAGGTCGTGCCGTGAAAGGAGGCCGATGGACATCTTCTGGGTCATGGTGATCTGCATTATACAGTGTAAGATGGGCCAACACGAATTGTCCACCCAGGTATTAAGATCTTCGGGTCACTCGAGGAGTAGTGACGGGAAATGCGTAGCCACGCTAGGAAGAGATCTCTGGTAGATTTTCCGGTCAGACAGTTACTCTCCCAGATCGAGAAAACTAATCTATTTATATTTTCAATCGCAAGTGCGACATGAAAGACACCTTGCGATGAGTGGGAGGATGTGACACAAAAGAGACAAGAGAATCGGTAGCTCACAACTTGTCGAGACAAGTGGGGGATATTGTAGGAGGAGGAGTCCTTCGCAATAGTGTCGCTACATACACAACTTGTATCGGACAAGTGGAAGATTGTTGGAGTAAGTGTCCTCCAATGTGACAACCCTCGCGAATGCGGAAGTAAAACATAACAAGCATGTGATTTATATAGCGGAAAATACGATGTTTTTAAAACTTTTTACATGCAAATAGAAAGGTACGAGGAATGTCAATAATTACAAACCAAAGTATAAAATACTACAAGAGACGTAGTCTCTCAAAATGCTATCCAACATTAAAGTTATTAGCAACTAACTAAACAACGTCGAGAGGTGACTCATCCAGGCCAACGCCCGCTAGCTCACACCCGAACCCAAAATAGCACAAGCAAAAAGCCATCCAATCAAGCAACCTGTTCATCCATGAAAAACATGAACGCCACAGTCAGTGGGGAGTAACTACGGGTTCTCCCAGCCATATCACAATAAACATACTTAAACGGAAATACGAAATAGAAGCATGCATATATAAATATACATGTGAAATACGAGAAGAATAAATAGGCAATTCAATATGTAAAGATAAGAGCTCATGGAGTACAAATCCGTAACCATCATACTATAGATAGATTCGGGGATGACACTCTTAGACAACCATACACTCACTAGGGCTTGCATCTCACCGTCAGCGGCATAAGTTTGATAAGATTGAGACTCGACAAACAAACCATGCCAAGTCATCCAAAGATCACAAATAATCAATCATATAACCATACATGAAAACGTACAATACGTTGACGACATCTCTCACGGTAAATGACACGCACTAGCACCGTGTACATGCAAGTATGATTAAAAGGCATCAACGGGATAAAACATTGCCCTGAACGCATACACGATTCAATACATTTCGTATATGTAGACTAATTTCCTCCTGGTAGAACGACGATCATAATACGGTCCTAGTCTAAATCAGGCCAGACTCTTGGAATCACATTTTCCGATTCGACATGCGATAAATATTTCGCATCCGAGACTCGGTCAATCATAGACGCCGAGTACCCCAAATACGGTCGACCTTCACGAAAGAGGCGGAAAAGAGCACAAGCCTCATAACAAGCGGTACGCTACATGAAATGACACCACCTCGCAAGTATACAACATTTGACGGCCGGGTCGATCAACGCAAAGCGTTCGCCTCCCAACAACGTTGTCATATGCTCACTAACACATGCAATTAAGCAGTAAGGATACACTCCCCATTCCGACATTCCACCCTTACGAACGTGGAGGTAGCCAAGGGAATGAGAGTACAAAGAACATAACAAATAGTGCTCAAACCGTAACATGTGAAAAACCGACTCAAAGTGGGATATATCAAAAACCGTCACAAAACATGAGAATAGGGAATTATATAAATTTAAATATGATAAAAATGAATCAATACATGATGCATAAGCATTAGAACAAGTTTATAAAGCATAATTAATAAGAAACATAGATCCCCTCTCAAAACAACATGTTTGGAAACCAACTAAAACAAGGGTCCACTTCAAACGGTCATAACTAGAGTTCTAGACTTTCAAATGCATAAACTTCAAGTGGAGGTGATAGCTTATCCTCTTACGGTTCCAACGGTAGGTCACAAGTCCAAAACAAGTAAGTAACGAAGGAGATATGATCATTTTACGAAAAGGAGTCAGTGCAGTGAAACTGCTGTCGTCACTACCGTGACTTGTGTGTCACGCTCGTGACAAGAGTTTCACGACCGTGACTTACACTTCACGCTCGTGAAATGTCTGTTACGCAAGGGTATTGGGTCTGCCTCTTATTTCACGCTCATGACATGAGTTTCACGACCGTGACTTGGGTCAAGACATCTCCATTTTGTTCTAAACTCAACCATGGGTTCCCCAAAATAGATCCACACACAAGGTTAACAACAACGAGTGATTGAAACCAACAACATTTGCACGAAATCATCACTTCAACACTTATGAATATTAACCAACTTCAATTATCATCATCCATCATCAATTCTCATTATCAATTATCAACTAACAACAACTATCATCAACAACCCAATTCCTATGATTACTAATCTTATTCTAAATACGATTACTAACATAGAAAACACATTAAAAACACGTAAATGATATCGAGGAACCCTTCACCATTACCTTTTCGCGTCTTTAATCGATTTCTAAGCCTTCCTGCACTAGATAGTAACCTTTGTCGGGGTCTTGAAGGTTCTCACCTATAAAAAGACGACAAAAGATGTATATAATTCACCTTTGAGAAAGACGGATAAATTGAAAAGTGAGAAAGACGGTAATTTTATTACCAATTAAGATAGAGGACGATGAGAGGGAAAGATTAAGACAAAATTTAGCGGATTTGAGTAAGTAATGAAGGAGTAGTGATGAATCAAAATTGATTCATAAATGGAGTTTAGGGTTTTGGTGGTTTGTATGAGGAAGAAGAGGTGAGTGAAGAAGATGAGTGGAAAATTGAGGGAGTTAGGGTTATATGGTGGCTGAGTGGAAAAAGTTGAGGGAAAAAGCCCAAAATTCGCCTTAAGGCGTAACTCACACGAAATTTCGAGTAGAGTCCGAAAACGAACTCGGATTTTCTAAATTAGACGCGCGAAATTTAATTCCAGACTAAAACTAAAATTTCGCAGAAAAGTATCCGTATAATATTTTTAATATATAAATAGGGTACATTTGCGGGTGTTACAATCACCCCACCTTTTAAAAAGTTTCGTCCTCGAAACTTGAGAGTAAAAAACAAAAGTATCAAAGACAAGAATTGGCTCGAAAACTTTTACACGGAAAACATTTATGAAATGATTTTCTTCTCGAAAACGGTTTAAGGAAACTTTTCATAAGTGCGAAAGTTTATTTACGAACGTCGAAAAAGTGAAATCGAAATTCAAAACAAACGTTAGTAAGTGCAGGACTAGTCACCAGACGTCTCCAATAAGAAGTCCATACATCCAACCAAAGCAAAATCCCAATATAAAAGCAAAAGAAATCCATTTTCTCCAAAAAGAGGGTACACAATCCATCCTTAGACTTCTTTGAAAACTTAAATTTGGAATACAATATGGAAATTTGAAGCTTTTCTCAAAGATAAACTCAAAATAACACGACATTACACGTACATAGAGCGACTCGAGCATCACAAACACAATTCAGGGTATGAAAATGTATACAAAACACGCAAAAACAAAACAAATCGAACTCTTAGGGATATGAAGATCACGATGAAGTCGGCAGGAAGATCTACAAGAATTCGACATCACTAACTCTACTAATAAACTAGTCCTCAAGAGAATGTAATTTACCTCAATTACACTTTAACCATCCTAAATCGCCAAACTCCATAAACATTAATTACAACAATCACAATCAAAGCAACAAACATAATTATCTAAGATCCAACTAGCCTCATCCAAGGTCTCACGACAAGGGAAAATTCACAATCCATCATCGATTATAAGGATTCTTTAATACGCCCTAACATCCTTAATTCGATCATTACTATGCTCGAAGCTTCAATTATAAATAGTCACATTAGCAAACTATGGTGGTTACTAATCCTCATGATAAATGGGTTCACCAATCTAACTCTATAATCCATAACAACTGAGCACTCACTATTGAAAGCTTGCAACGAACATTTCTCAATCTCAAACTATGATTCCTTAAGAATAAAAGAAAATTACTAATTCCAAACCACAAATGGCCAATTACTTGGCAATCAGACAACCATTCAAATCATCTAGTTCATCTGAAACTCAATATGAATCGATTTTCATTTACGACAATACTCTTCAAACTTTGGGTACCGGCTTAATTACCCTAAAGCAAAGTCTCTTTTAGAATCCACCAATTAGAGGCATCAAATTCCCAAAATTGCACTACAATAGCAAGCTCAATAAATGAATTCACCAAGAGAGGATACATCATCACTATTAGGATTCATCCTAGAGCTCAAGTCCTATTTCCCATGATCAAATACAACATGAAATTTGCTCAATCCAAAGACACATATTCTAGCTAAAGAATCCCAAAATACATTACACTTATTCTCTGAGCCTTACAAACCGGATATCCAATCCACTAGAGAAAAGATGAAGCAACAACGAGCTAGGAAACGATAAGGAATCTCAAGGAGAACACGAGAATAATCAGGCACGAGATTACAAGAGAGGAACGCTGAAAATAACGAGGTCAAGGAAGAGACAAAGCAGATAGTAGAGTTATGAAGATATCTGAGTAAGAAATAAGATATGAGCGTGCGATCTCTTAAAGATCAATTTTGACGAAAACTTGCAAGGATGGAAATGGAAGCAGACAATGGTACGAGTAAAGGTATAAGGTTTAGACCACAAAATTCCCCTTTCAAACTCAGAGCGATATTAAAACATCTTAATTATTCCTCTACAAAGGTCTCTCATAAGGGACCAACGTACCACGTACAATCATCAAAGTAAGGTACACCTAGATTCGATAAATCGTCTACAACCCAATTCATCCATCCGTTCATATAATACGGATTCCCAATTGTGGAATTGCAACTCAACCATAGTAACATTCTCTTAACTCCAAAATTTGACACACTCTCAAATGTTTCAAAACCGAAGGACTAACAAGGAATTATTCATACTAGTCTCTTTTCAACTCCTATGGCCCACAAGGTAGAACACTGAACAAAAGGCCATCATCAACATCTTAAGGCATCACCGACATAGCTCATCTAATCAAATTCCACTCATGCCCATAATCCTTAAGTAACATGGTTTAATCTATCATGATGACTTACTATCTCAACCAAGTCTCCGATACCATGATATAAGATCATATATTCAATCCAAGAATTATAGCCAAGTATTTTTCCACCAAGCATATACCCAAAAGTACACACTAGAAAATCACAAGAAGTCACTTAGTCTCAAGGGCATTTCACAACTCAAGGTATCATCCAAATATTCTCACTTAGAACAACTAGCTCCATCTTAGGTATGATCCTCAAGACACTCTAATATTACTAAACTCCTAACATCAAAAGATTAAATCACTAATGGGTTAAGGAGTCCTAGCCAACTCATTCAACCTTACACCATCAAATACCATGAACTATTCACACATGGGTCATGGCAAGCATTAAGTATTAAAATCATCAAACTTATCTTACCACCTTTCCTCAAAGATACAACAAATCACCACCATAGGGTGAATTTAAATCTACACCATTCTCCTCAAATCACAATTTCATTCTAACAAATACTAATATTCCACAAAGTTCAAAGTTCTTCCGACCAAGTATAATATACTACAAACAAAAGGGTATGACATCCACAAAAATGTTACATGAGGAAGGTAAAGGTACCAATGGTAAGACGGAGGAAACTATCAAGAGTAATTTCCAAGAGGCAAAACAAGATGGGAGAGAAAGAAGCACCTAGATAGAAGGAGGGAAAAAGGTACACTAAAGGCAAGAGAGATCATCGATGAGGGAGAAGTACACTTCAAATAGGCGCGTCGATCTTCAATCTTCGGCCAGAGATTACTTTTTCTTGCCAACATGCGGTCTGACAACCCTCGCGAATGCGGAAATATAAAAACAAACAAGCATGTGAAATATATAGCGGAAATGTGAAGTTTTAAAAAACTTTTATACATGCAAGTTAAATAAAACGAGGAGTGTCAAAATATTACAAACTAAGTGCGGAAAATAACAAAGAGACGGGGTCTCTTAAAATATTAGCAAAGAACAAGTGTTTAGCAAAACTAGCTAAATCGTCTAGAGGTGAAACTTCCAGGGACAACGCCCGCTAGCTCACACCCGAACCCCAAAACATCATATCCAAAAAGTCATCCAAGCAAGCAACCTGTTCATTCATGAAAAACATGAACGCCACAGTCAGTGGGGAGTAACTCCGGGTTCTCCCAGCCATATCACCTTTAACGTACATATAAGGAAACACAAAAGTAAAATCATGCATATATAGATATCCATGTGAGTTACGATAAGAATAGATAGGCAATTCTATGTATAATGATAAAATCATGTGGAAGTCAACTCCGAAACTATCATGTTATTCAAAGACTCGGGGAAGACACTCTTAGGCAACCGAATACGCTCACTAGGGCTTGCATCTCACCGTTAGCGGTATAAGATTGATAAGATTGAGACTCGACAGACAAACCAAGTCAAGTCATGCGATGATCACAATAAATACAACATCTTATCATCCATTCACGAACCAAGACATTGACGGTGTCCAATCATGCAATGACCATGAATAATATCATGAAATCACGCATTCAAAGAACGACGACTCAAAGACGACAATCTCACGGTAAATGAAACGCACTAGCATCGTGTACATGGCAAGTATGATTAAAAGGCATCCACGGGATAAAGCATTTCCCGGAACTCATACACGATAAAGCATTTCGCGTATGTAGACTAATTTCCTCCTGGTAGGAACGATAATTAAACAGCTCCTAATCTAAACCTGGCCAGATTCTCGGAATCACATTTTCCGATTCGACATGCGATGACGTTTCGCATCCAAGACTCGGTCTTACAAATAAAACGCCGAGTACCCACATTCTCAGTAGATCAATTCACGAAAGAGGCGGAAAACGAGCTCAAGCCTCATAACATGCGGTACGCTACATGCAAATAACACCACCTCGCAAGTACACAACATTTGACGGCCGGGTCGATCAACGCATAGCGTTCAACTCCCAACAACGTCGTCGTATGCCCACTAACACATGCAATTAAGCAGTAGGATACCTCTCCGTTCCGACATTCCAGCCTTACGAACGGGAAGCTAGCCAAGGGAATGAGAAAACAAAGCACAAGACAAAATAGTGCTCAAACCGTATCATTTGTAAAACCGACTCAAAGTGGGACATAGCAAAAACCGTCACAAAACATGTGATACAAGCGAAAGAAATATCATATATTCAACACATTCATATTATAAGTCACTACGTAAAATTATACGTTAAATGAACGATCAGAATTATTATAAATGAAAACCGTAAACAAAAATCACAAGACTTTCCAGCAGGTGCCAGCCGGTCAGGCTGACCGGCTGCCGGTCCACCGGCTCAGGCCAACTATCATATGAAAATCAACTTGAATTGTCAGTGTGTCCCAGCCGGTCAGGTCAACCGGCTGCCGGTCGACCGGCTGGGACCAATGGGTCATATGAAAAACAAAGGAAGAAAGGGGGGGTCTCAGCCGGTGGTCTGACCGGCTGCCGGTCGACCGGCTGAACCCAACTTCATATTTCAAAATCACGTAAAACTCCAACAATATACAGCCACTGCCCCAGCCGGTGGTCTGACCGGCTGAGGTCAGCAGTACACGAAAATGCCTTGTTTCATCAAAGTCGACTTTTGATAATTATCGATTATCATTCTAATTCATCAATACTCATGTAAATACTCAATAAACAACATCCATCAACAATAATACAAGTCATAAGCTTACTAACTATAATTAAAACATGGTTTCTATCCTAGAAATCACATAAAACACGTAAATGATACCGAGTAACCCTTCACCATTACCTTTAAGCGTCTTCACTACTCGTCAAGCTCCTCTTCAATTAGAAAGTAGTCTTTGTCGAGATCTTGGGGGTCACCACCTACATATAGATCGTAAAAGATGACTAAAATTCATCTTGAGAAAGACGGAAAGTTTGAAAAGCGAGAAAGACGATGATTTTAATATCAATACAGATAGAGGAAGGTAAGGGGAGAAGAATGAGACGAACTTACGTAAATTCTATCAAAGAACGAAGAAGCTACGCGAATTCTAAGATCGATATCAAGGAGGGAGGCTAGGTTTCTTAAGGAAGAAGTAAAATTTGGTTTGTGTTTGATTTTGTGTTGAATGAAATTTAGGTTAAGGAGTAGTGTGAGTTGTGTAGGAGAAAAATCAACAAAAAGTCAAAGACGGTTCGGAAGTCAAGAAAAGTCAAACTCGTCTTAAGACGGGATTTTCATGGAATCTCGCGGAAATTCCAAATACGAACTCGGAAATTCTAAATTCGACTCGAAACATAAAATTCAAATTTAAAACTTAAATTTGCTGAAAAGATTTCATAAAATATTTCTACTAGAAACATAGGGTACATTTTCGGGTGTTACAATCACCCCTCCTTTTAAAAGTTTCGTCCTCGAAACTTGAGAGTAGAAAAGAAAAGTTATAAGGACCAATTCGTTTTCTCCAATTTGGTATTCAAAACATTTTCAAGGAAATGTATTTCAAAAGCATGACATTTTCCAAAACGGTATAGGAAAAGTTTTCGAAAGTAGCTCTCTTTTTTCTGTGGAACGAAATTGTTATTGTCGTGCACACAAGAACACCAGCATTCCAAAGTAAAGACAAGATTAAAATTAAATCATACGTTGATAAGTGCAGAACCAATCATTAGACGTCTCCCATAACAAGTTTTAGCATCCAACCAAACGCAAAATCCAGTATAAGAGCAACCTAAATCCATTTTCGAAAAATGAAAGTAGAAATTTCATTTCTAAAACTCTTTTAAAAGGATAAATGTGAAATCCATCGTGAAAATTTGAAAATTTTCTAAATTCGTACACTCCAGACAACCAAACATTGCACACACATAAAAGTAATTTGAACATCAAACTCACAATCATGGTAATAAAAGATAAACACAACGAGTAAAAAGAAACAAGAAGGCTTAACGAAACGAGTAATAGCGGAAAGAAGGACAATGTCCAAAGAATAACAAATTGAATAAGCGTCAATTTGAAAGGCAAAGGGAGAAATGAACGACAAAGCAATTGCTCAAAGGGGGAAGAAAGCCTAAGAACCAAACACTCCACTCAAATACAAAAGTCATCATAGTCAATTTCTCGGGCATTTTCGCCAAACCCAAATTATAGCCACATCATTCTAAGGGCTTATCCAATTAACATCACAAACATCGATAATAAGCTAGTCCTCAAAAGCATGTAACTCATCTCGGTCATACCTTAACCGCTTTAAATCATTAGATTCTACAAAATCCTTAACAATCATCAGGTCAAACTACGAACCCGAATATCTAGTATCCAACTAGCATTAACTAAGGTCTATCGACAAGGGAAAATCCACAATTAAATAATCCACATGACAGATTCCTAAATGTATTCGAACATCCCTAGTCCATTCAATTATTACACTCGAATCCACAAGCATAAATAATTATATCTAGAAAAGCATAATTACCACCAATCATAAGATGAATGGGCTCACCATTCCAATTCTTCGATTCAAAGTACTTCAAGGCTTAATATCCTAAACTTAAAGAAATTTTTCTTCTACAAACCATAAAAACCTCAAGAGAGATCAATTACAAATTCCAAGTCCTATATGGCCAAGGACATGGCGATGATACAACTATTCAAATCATCCAGCTCAACTATAACTCAAGATGAATCGATCTTCTCTTATGAAAATATTCCTCAAAATATGGTGACCAGTCTTAATTACCAAAGCAAAGTCTCTTTTAGAATCCAACATTTACAGACATCTAATCCCCAAATGGTCTCCAAGGTAACTATTCCAATATCTCGAAACAACAAACTATTATCATGATCCACTCAATTCTCAAAACAACACTACAATACCAAACTCCGAATCTAACATCACCAAGAGAGGATACATTATCACTATTAGTATTCATCCTAGAGCTTAAGTCTTATTTCTCATGATCAAATACAACCTGAACTTTGCTCAATCCAAAGATACATCTTCTAACTAAAGAATTCCAAAATACATTACTCTTACTCTCTGAGCCTTACAAACGGAATATCCAATCCACTAAGGAAAAGATGAAGCGGCAACGAGATAGGAACCGATAAGAAATCTCAAGGAGAACACGAGAATAAAATCAGGCACGAGATTAAAAGAGAGGAACGCTGAAAATAACGAGGGCAAGAAAGAGACAAAGCAGATAGTAGAGTTATGAAGATATCCGCGTAAGAAATAAGATACGAGTATGCGATTTCTTAAAGATCAATATTTACAAAAGCATTCAAGAATGGAAATGAAAAGGGACAATGGCACGGTTAATGGTTTAAGTTTTAATCCACAAAATTTCTCCTTTCAAACCTAATGCGATAATAAAACCACTTAATTATTCCTTTACAAAGGCCTCTTACAAGGGACCATCATACCACGACCAATCATCAAAGTAAGGTACACTAGTTGTAACAACCCGAAAAGTACCCAATTTGCTTAAGCAATCGCTTATGGATACTTTTCAGTAGAACTTAAGTTTTTAATATAGGAATTTTTGTTCCGAGTCGTATTTTGAAATTCCGCGTTCGTATTTGGAATTTTTGAGAGATTTCATGAAAAGACCGTTTTTGGTCATCTTTGACTTTTCTTGACTTTAAAACCGTCTTTGACTTTTTCTTGACTTTTTAAAGTCGTCATTGACTTTTTCTTGACTTTTAAGTCGTCCTAAACTTTTCTGGACTTTTAAGTCATCTTCGACTTTTCTCGACTTTTCAGTCAACTTTGACTTCCGTTGACTTTTCCCGACTCGTCTCATAAGTATGAAGACCGAAATTTTATTTAAAAAAATAATATTTTTGATTTATTTTTATTTAGATTTATTAAGATTTATCATAATTTAATATAATTATTTTGAATTTATTCGGAATTTAAAGAATAACGTTTACGGTTTTAACCGAACGTCATTTAACTATTCCCGACTCATCGTAAAGCGCGAAACAAAATCGAAACTCGACTTTGGCATGAGTCACACGCGCGTGTCATCGTGTTCCACTCACGATGGGATATTTTAATTGATTCGATTAAAATAATACAAATATTTTAGATATTTGTTACTTTATCGATCCGTCAACGGAGATTACGCAAAACGAGCAAAAACAGACCCGAATCACCTCAAACCACACGGCTCCTTAAAGTCCTCTAATAGCCTTGATATTTTGATTACTTTTGATTACAATATCATAATATCTAGATCACTATTTGCTTTATCGATCAATTAACGAAAATTACGCAAAACGCTCGAAATCAGACCCGTTTTCTCACCCTTCCACACGGCTCAAAAGTCCTCTAATAGGACTTGATATTTCATTACTTTTGAATACAATATCTTAATATCTAGATATTTGGTGTAATTAACTTTATCGTTAATTATATTTAATCGTTTACCGTAAAACAATTATTAAACGCGAGTCAATTACGGAACAACAATTTCAAAACTCGACACCTTTATTGTCTATAAACTCACGGCACACACCCACCCCATATGACTCACAAACAACTTTTCATTTAACAACAAATCAAAATAAGATCAAAACCTCACTTTATTTAATCGTTCTTCGCGTTCTTCGTCGTTCATCTTTAGTTCTTCATCGTTCTTGAGCAAAACCTCCATAAATCCTTCATTTCTTAATTAAATCCTTCCTAATTTATATTTCTAGGATCTCCTCTTCGCTCTCCATCTTCTAGTACGGTTTATTTTCAATTCCGTCAAGATCGTTTTCAACATTTAATTATGGAAAATTAAGTTTAAGTTCTAATAATTGTTTTTCTTGTTATTTCTTATAGGGGAAGAGTTTGAAGACGAATTTGGAGACTCTTATATTTTGGGTGAAGATTAGTAGAAGGGTTTTCTTATTTATATATTTCCTATATTTTGGTGCTAAGTGATTTTGGCTAGCTAAGGTAACGATTCCGTTTTACTCGACGAATTAATGTCACATAGCCTTAGTTTTATTTTTAGGTTTTAGTTTATGTTCTTGTTATGGTTATTTAGGATTTGAGTTAGTATTATAGCCTTTAGTTTTATTTATTTGGATTTTGGTTCATCTTTATTTTTGGTTCATGTTTTTATGATTTATGGATTATTAGTTAGTAATATGTTAAGTAGTAATTATTATGTTGTTTTATGATTTTTATGTTGTATGGAAGTTTTTGTGATGTTTGATGATTTTTGATGATTTTATGTTGTATGAATTTTTATGATGATTTAGTGTTCTTGATGATTTTTTAAGTTGTAGTGAATTTTTATGTTGATTTATTGTTCTTGATGAATTTTTATGGTTTTTCATAAGTTATGATTTTTATGTTGTTTATGAACTTTTAACAAATTTAGTGTTCTTGAAGAATTTTAATGATTTTTACTAAGTTATGATTTTTTTATGTTGTTTATGAAATTTTAACAAGTTTAATGTTCTTGACAAATTTTGATGATTTTTACTAAGTTATGATTTTTTTATGTTGTTTATGAAATTTTAACAAGTTTAATGTTCTTGACAAATTTTGATGATTTTTAATAAGTTATGATTTTGTATGAATGTTGTTAAAATGGTTGTTTGATGATTAAAAACATGTTGGAAGTGATTTGGTGTTGTTGGTGGTGAACCGTGGGGTTGGCAGCCAGACCGGACCAAACAGACCGGTCCAGGCCGGTTCAGACCGGTCTGGGTTGGTCCATGGTGGGTCCGGGTTTTGGTCTTTGGGTTGTGTCGATGTTCGATTGTTTAATTGTTGTTTTGACGGGTTTTAAATATGTTAAAGCATGCGGGAAATATTAGGAAACGGTTTTTGGTAAAATCGAGTCAAAGGCCAAAACAGCCCCATTTCTGTCCGGGAGGCCCAAAACAGGCCCATGTGGGTCCGGCCCAATTCAGCCCGTGGGTCCCACCTTGGGACTCGTGTCGGTTTTTGAGTTATCGTCATTTTTATCGTGTTTTGTAATATTTAGCAAGTGGGAAATATTAATAAGTAAAATATTTAATTAAAAAGGTTTTCATAAAATTATTATTTCTCACATGTTAGAAATTATAATACGAGATTAGTTTACGTTGAAATCATTTAAGTCAAGCGGGTTTTGGGTATAATAGGATAATTCACATGTTAGAAGTAGTAATAAAATAACATGTAATGAATATGTTGATTTTATGTCTATGTGATAAGACTCTGCTTCTAGCCGGTTTGATCCAACGGGTTTGGTCAAACTAAGATCTAGTCAGCCCCGATTTGACTGATGACCCGTCGCGGGACTCGGGTCGGGGATTTGTCTTCAAGTATGGTTGTATTTAATTATTGAATTAGCCTTAATAGATATGAGGCGATATGATATATGATTATTACTGATATGCAATTAGTCACAGGATAGGATGTTTTTCCTGTGACTGTTTAATTATATGGTTGGTGTCGTGTTGACTAAGTACCCATAGAGAATTACGGTTATATGGCATGTTAAGTCGTATCTTGGCCATGTTTTAAAGGTAGCCTCTGAGTTAAGATATTAGTTTGGTTCGGCCATTGTAATTCTAAATGAGTATCTTGGACCATGACATTGATAGGCCCGTACTATCTTTAATGAGCATATGGAGTTCACTGCTTGATAGCTTTTGTGTCTCGGCTTGGTGGGTTTATATCCAAGTCGGGGCATGGTTGCCTAATCCGTTTTGGGGTTGAAACCAGCTTAAGTACTAGCCATCTCTGCTTAGGGGGTCGCCTAGTAGAGTTTCTTGTGTACTTTTGGTCACGAGACGGGGAATGGAATAGCTGTTGTTACTAGGTCTGATCAGTCTAGGACTAGGATGTTTTCCTACCTTGTGGTATAGCCTCGAGTTACAGAAGTCTACTATCGATGGTCCTAAGAACTTATGCCTGTTTGTAGACGTATTGATCTTTCATGTTTGTATGGTTCTATGAGTTCTAGAAGGTGAGATGCAAGCCGGCTAGGATTGATAGAGTTTGGATTAACGGTTGTTAACTGATTCACATGATTACGGGTTGATTAGGGTTTGAGTGTATCAGGGCCATGTAACTTGGGAACGTTGAGCCAGCATACCAGCTTCCTACCTCGTTATATTTTATTACCGAATTCACATGATTAGCTTAATATTGCTAGGGTTATTGTAGGTTAATGTTCATAACATGAAAAGCATATCTTATATGTTAAGTTTTGTATTTTCCATATACATTGCTTTTATGTTATTCATGTTTAATTAAACTCGACATTTCGTGGCTGGGAGAACTCGGAGTTACTCCCCACTGACTTTGGCTTCCGTGTTTATATTTAATGCGGTCGAACAGGTGGTGATGCATATTTTGGGGTACATGACGAGCTAGCGAGCGAAGCATTTTACCTTGGACCTATATTCGGTTCATAGTTTGTATATTATTAGATACACTTTTATTTCCGTATTTATACGGGAGATATGTCTCCCGTCTTGTATATTTATTTTGTAGAATATTATTTCGTTTTGTAACGAACCTTTTTATTATGTAATGACACCTTCGTTATATATTCGTATCTTTTATGTATTTAAATAATTTTTTCTTTCCGCAAATTTGAGGGTGTCACAGTTGGTATCAGAGCTATTTTGCTCCCGACGCACGTTTGTGTACCCTTGTATAAATAACTTGACCTTAAGAAATAATAAACCGTGAGATAGAAGGGTAAGATGGGTAGATTAGGATTTATGTTGTAGTATTCTTGTTCTTGCTAAATGTTAAGTACTAATCTGTGTTTTCCTTTTGCAAGATGCCTCCGAGGATTGACAACACCATTTTAGCAGCTCTTACCGTTATTATCCAAAACCAGCAAAATATGCAAAACCAGCAAGTAAATCCGAATCCTGACCGTGAGAGACACGGTGGTTATACGTGGGTCGCTTCTCAGCTATCGAGGAGCCAAGCCAAAACCTACGATGGCGAAGTTGATCCCGTTAAACTTTCCGAGTGGTTACGAGAGATGGAGAAGAGTTTTTCCCTTTATGATGTCCTTGAAGAGGACAAGGTCCGTTTAGCTTCTCACTTCTTGGTGAAAGAAGTGGATCAGTGGTGGACTCTTTCTGGTCCTACCGCTAAGTTGGAGCCTAATTTCGGGTGGACTCGTTTCCGGGAACTTTTGGAGACGAGGTTTTATCCGGATGAGTTGAAGCAACAAAAGTTGAAGGAGTTCATGGATTTGAAACAAGACAAATTATCGGTTCAGGAGTTCACTACCCGGTTCAATGAGTTGGCTCATTATGCCACTCGACTTATTAGGGTAGAAGAAGACAAAGCGTTCTTTTATTTGGGAAAACTTTCTCCCCAGATAAAGGGGAAGATTAGTAGAGGTTCGACTTCCTTTGTCTCGATCTATAATGATGCCATCTGGGCGGAGAGCTCTATCCGGGAGATTGCCGAGGAAGCTCGTGCTTCTTATGTCGCTCCTAATGCCTTTGGCAAGAGACCTTTATATCCTTCTTCCCGACCTTCATTTTCTCCCTCTTTTCCAAACAAGAGGAGAAACTTTCAGAGTGGACCGGCTAATCAGAGAAACCGTCCATTTATTCCGAGTACCAACAACGCCCTTAAAGGTCGTGTCTGCTTTACATGCAAGATGCCTATTCACCCTGGTGTTGGTTGCTACAACAAGCCGTTTATATGCTTTATTTGTCAGAAGTCAGGGCACAAGGCGAATGTATGTCCTGAGAGGAAGGGTACGGTGTCCACACCGGTTGTTTCTGGGCGACCTAAGGGTCGGATTTTTATTATGAGCCGAGCTGAGGCTGATGCTCAGCCAGACATCGTTACGGGTATGTTCTCTATTTATGAATTTCCGTGTTTAATATTGTTTGATACGGGAGCTTCCTTATCTTTTATTTCCATGAGACTATCCGACAAGTTACCGCTCAAAGCTTCAGTCGGGGAAACTACTCCTATTTCTTTACCATCTGGAGAAGTATTTTCATGTTCTTATCTTCATTCCGACATTCCAATATCCATAAATGGATCTATTTTTCCTGCAAATCTTCTTCGGTTTCCTTTAGAAGCGTTTGATATTATTCTGGGTATGGACTGGTTAGCTACTCATCATGCACGATTTGAATGTCGTGATCAGAAAATCATTCTAAAAAGTCCTTTGGGTGCTCGTATTTCGTACCAAGGAGTTAGAAAACAAACAAGTGTGAAGTTAATCTCGGCTATGAAAATGTTAAATGTTTTGAAGAAGGGTCATCAAGCATTTCTATGTGTAGTGACTACTTCTGATTCTTCTCTCCCTTCTTTGAAGGATGTTCCTATTGTTTGTGAATATCCCGATGTTTTTCCCGATGAATTACCGGGAATTGCTCCTGAAAGAGATGTTGAATTCTCTATTGATCTAGTTCCTGGAACTGGACCAATTGCCAAAGCACCTTATCGTATGGCCCCTTCGGAGTTAAAAGAGTTGAGAATTCAACTTGATGATTTAATTGAGAAAGGCTTTATTAGGCCTAGTGCTTCTCCTTGGGGTGCGCCTGTATTATTTGTCAAGAAGAAAGACGGTTCAATGCGTATGTGCATCGATTATCGTGAATTGAACCGTGTCACCATCAAAAACAAATATCCTCTTCCTCGTATTAATGACCTATTTGACCAGTTACGGGGTGCTTCTACTTTCTCAAAGATCGATCTTAGATCGGGTTATCATCAGATTCCCGTTCGGGAAGCAGATATTCCGAAGACTGCTTTCAGCTCGAGGTATGGTCATTTCGAATTCAATGTGATGCCATTCGGTTTGACTAATGCCCCTGCAATATTCATGGATCAAATGAATCGTCCCTTCCGGGAGTATCTTGATAAATGTGTGGTGGTATTTATTGATGACATTTTGATCTTTTCGAAATCTGAGGAAGAACATGCTATTCACCTTCGAGCCATTTTGGGTGTTCTTCGACGCCAAAAGTGGTATGCTAAGTTCTCCAAATGTGAATTTTGGTTGCCCGAGGTATCTTTCCTTGGTCATGTCATTTCCAAAGACGGTGTTATGGTTGATCCAGCTAAAATTGAGGCGGTTGTGGATTGGAAAAGTCCGAAAAATGTGTCCGAGATACGGAGTTTCCTTGGTTTAGCGGGTTATTATCGTCGGTTTGTGAAAGATTTCTCCAAATTAGCAAGACCGATGCCTCAATTGCTAAAGAAGGAAGCAAAGTATATTTGGACTGATGAATGTGAAGTTGCCTTCTTAGAATTGAAGAAGAGATTGACTACCGCACCGGTCTTAACTTTACCAGATGATGAAGCGGATTATGATGTATATTGTGATGCTTCAACGCATGGTTTGGGATGTGTCTTGATGCAGAATAGAAAAGTCATTGCTTATGCTTCTCGACAACTCAGGGTTCATGAAGTGAATTATCCGACTCATGATCTTGAGTTAGCAGCTGTAGTACATGCCTTGAAAACTTGGAGACATTATCTTATTGGAGTTCATTGTAGAATATATACTGATCATAAGAGCTTGAGGTGTATTTTTACTCAGAAAGAGTTGAACATGAGGCAGAGAAGATGGTTAGAGTTGGTGAATGATTATGATGCTGAGTTGATTTATCACGAGGGAAAAGCAAATGTTGTGGCAGATGCTTTGAGTAGGAAGACTAGTCATTCATTAAATGCTCTAGGTACTTTACCCGATGAACTAGTAACCGAATTCAGAAGCTTCAGATACAGTTCGTTGGGAAAGGATTTGATTATCTTGGTGCTTTGACCGCGGAACCTGATTTTTATCGAGAGATTCGTACTTGTTTACAGAGGATGCCTACTTTTATCGCCATTTTCGATCAAAAATATCACTTGGGCAGCAAAGGATTGTGTTGGTGGTAATGAGGGCTACCTTCTTACCATGGTCTTCGAATGTATGTTCCGAGAAGTGCCGATGAGGAAGAGAATAGGATGATAGGAAGCTCACCTTTCTCCTTATTCTATTCATCCTGGCGGTGACAAAATGTATAAAGATTTGAGACCACAGTTTTGGTGGCCTAGGATGAAGATTGAAGTAAAGGAGTATGTTAGTAAATGTCTTACTTGTAAGAAGGTGAAGATCGAACATCAAAGACCCGGAGGTTTGCTGCAGCCTTTGGAGATTCCTCTGTGGAAATGGGAGTCTATTTCTATGGACTTCGTGATGGCTTTACCTAGAACTTCTAGTGGAAAGAATGCCATCTGGGTTATTGTTGACCGTCTAACCAAGTGTGCCCGATTCATACCTATCAAAGAAACTTGGAGTATAGATAACTTAGCTGATTCCTATATGAGAGAGATAGTACGCTACCATGGAGTTCCTAAAGATATAGTTTCCGATCGTGATCCGAGATTCTGTTCCCGATTCTGGACAGCCTTACAAGAAGCCATGGGTAGTAAACTGTTGATGAGCACAGCTTTTCATGCCGCGACTGATGGTCAAACTGAGAGAACGATCCAAACCTTGGAAGATCTTCTTCGATCTTGTGCTTTAGACTTTCATACATCTTGGGAGAAGAGTTTGCCTTTGGTGGAATTTTCTTATAACAACAGTTATCATGCTTCTATCAAGATGTCACCATACGAGGCTTTATACGGTAGGAAATGCCGTAGTCCGGTTTGTTGGGATCAAGTGCAAGATGATCAAATGTTGAGTCCCGACATTGTTACTGAAGCGATCGATCAAGTTCAAGTCATTCGTGAACGAATGAAGGCCGCGCAAGATAGACAGAAATCCTATGCCGATGTTCGTCGTCGACCACTTGAGTTTGATGTTGATGATCGGGTATTCCTTAAAGTATCACCAATGAAAGGAGTGAAACGGTTTGGAGTGAAAGGAAAGTTGAGTCCTAAATATATTGGACCGTTTCGTGTGCTTAAAAGAGTTGGTCCCGTTGCTTATCGTCTGGAATTACCTCCGAACTTGAGTAAAGTTCATGATGTGTTCCATGTTTCGCAATTGAAGAAGTATATCAGTGATCCGAGTCATATTATTCAAGAGGAAGTGTTGGACTTGGAACCTAATTTGGATTTGGAAGAAAGGCCGATTCGTATACTTGAAAGGGCTAACAAACAACTTCGAAACAAGGTGGTACCTTTAGTTCGTATTCTTTGGCGTTGTGGAAACGTCGAATCAGAAACTTGGGAACCCGAAGCTAAAATGTTAGCTAAATATCCCGAGCTCTTTGCTTGAGGTAAATTTCCTTCTTTCTTTCTTTCCTATTTCTATTCGATCTATTCTTTCGAAGATTCCGTTCTTTCTATCGATATTCTTAACTGCTGACGAGAACCTGCCGTTCCGTAGATAAGACCCCGTATTTTATTACAAATATATTTTTAACAGTTTTGAAATAGACCTACATATATGTTACGTTCCTTCTTCTAAGTTTCGAGGACGAAACTTTTTAAAAGGAGGGGTGATTGTAACAACCCGAAAAGTACCCAATTTGCTTAAGCAATAGCTTATGGATACTTTTCAGTAGAACTTAAGTTTTAATATAGGAATTTTTGTTCCGAGTCTTATTTTGAAATTCCGCGTTCGTATTTGGAATTTTTGAGGGATTCCATGAAAAGACCGTTTTTAGTCATCTTTGACTTTTCTTGACTTTTAAGTCGTCTTTGACTTTTCCTTGACTTTTTAAAGTCGTCATTGACTTTTTCTTGACTTTTAAGTCGTCCTAAACTTTTCTTGACTTTTAAGTCATCTTCGACTTTTCTCGACTTTTCAGTAAACTTTGACTTCCGTTGACTTTTCCCGACTCGTCTCATAAGTATGAAGACCGAAATTTTATTTAAAAAAATAATATTTTTGATTTATTTTTATTTAGATTTATTAAGATTTATCATAATTTAATATAATTATTTTGAATTTATTCGGGAATTAAAGAATAACGTTTACGGTTTTAACCGAACGTCATTTAACTATTTCCGACTCATCGTAAA